>JAQGBT010002452.1:0-24065 GCA_034698585.1 Disparrhopalites patrizii | reverse complement strand
CTCTCTTTCTCTCTCTCTCTTTCTCTCTCTCTCTTTCTCTCTCTCTCTTTCTCTCTCTCTCTTTCTCTCTCTCTCGTTCTCTTTCGGGCTCTGTAAGAGAGCGTAAAGCCATATTAATCATACACTCTCGGCGCCTATCACTCCGAGACTTTCTCCACTCCCTCGCTATCTAAATACCCAAGCCACATTCTTCTTGAAGCGATAAGAGGAAAGAAAACAATGAGCTATCGATTTTGTAATTTGTCATTTTCGCGCCAGATTTAACTCCTACGAAACATAAGGAACATTTTCGTTCCTATTTCTCTCCCATCACTCCCCTCCCGTTTTTAAATCCACCATGCAACTCCTACTTTACTCTTTACTATTTCTCTCCAATCTCAACTTCCCACTCCCACCCTTCCCTATACATATAAGTACACCTCCAGCCCCTGGACAAAATGTGTAGGCACGCAGGAAGTGAGAAAAAATAGGAGGAAATCGATCTCCCTCATGTCTCTCGCCCTCTCGCAAAGTGAAAAGTTATCTCAAATTCCGGCAATTTTTTATTTAATTGAATTTTGCCGTATTTAATGCTGGGGGCGAGTCCCTTCTCTCCGCTGCCCTCGCTTTCCCTCTCTCTCCATTTCTCCCGCTTTCTCCGACTCTCCACCCTCCCGCCAATGGATGGCAAAGAGCATGCATTTGGTCTTGCGGTCAGTGAAATGCTTCTGGGATCTCCAGGGCTAATGAAGAGAGTCGTGAGCAAAGATTTTAATCAAGGCAATGACCAACTTGATTTCCCCGCCCTCCGCCCACACGAAAGCCGGGAGAGCCGAATAGCGTTTCGGGCGAAGTCCTTTAAAATACCCTTCATGTCCTAATCTTTCTCTCCTTAAAACGCTCAGTAATTACAGGCTGTTTAAGAATAGAAAAAACTTACTTCATACCTTCCTTTATACTTTTATACCTTCCAGCGGTTATCGTCTTATCAATGCCTTTTTTGGGTATTGTTACAACTTCATTAGTGGGCCGGTGAAACGCATGCATCTTCATTAATGCAGTTGCAGTGGACGACGGCAGGAGGAAATGCAAGGTTCTGGCATCATGCATTCCTTTCCTTTTTTCTCGGGTTATCCTTCCCCCTTCATTTCCTAAATCTCCTCGAAATCTCTCTTTTGTTTCTTGAAGGAACAGCTCCGTGCTTTCTCCGTGCTTTCTTCCAACGTGGTGCTTCCCCCTCCACGCTCCCCCGCCTTTCTATGGCAGGCTGTGAGAGGAAAAAGAGGGGGAAGGTGACAGTTGTGTGATGAGGTGCAAACAAAAGTGGCACGTGGGTGTTTTGTAGGCATGCCCTTGGGAAAGTACGCTACAAGGAGGATTGCTTTTTTTAGTGCTCTCCCCATTCAACAGCTGACTGGCGGGGGGAGGAGGAATGAGCCGTCCTTCATTTTGCTTCAAAGCATCTTGAGTGCCTATTGATGAGCTCATTACACCTACCTTCCCATCCCTTCAGCTTCCCTTCCTCATGAAGACTTCCCGGAAAGCCTCTCTGATTATAACTCAACTCTTTATTCTTCCTTCTCCTCCGCATTCCTCCTCCCAACGCACTGTTGCAGGGCAAGTCTCCTCCGCTCTTTCATTGTCCTCATCTACACCCACTTTCCATTAGGAGGTTGTGAAGCAGGGTTAATTAATGTGATTTTTCCCAGCACCTCCGTGGGAGTACACACGACGTGCATCAAACCCACACTGTACGCACGAGCCATATAGAAGGCACTGAAAGGTACTGAAAGACACTGAAAGGTACTGAAAGCCATTGAAAGACACTGAAAGGCAGGTAAAAATGCATGGAAGCAAACAGGAGACGGAAGAAAGTGAATGCGTGAGCATATTTTTTGGTAACGAAAGAAGGGAAAAAAGGAGTTTTGCAGAGAAAGAATGTGTTTGGGGAAAAAGGGAGGCGGATTTCGATTCAATTCAAAATCTTTGTGGGTTTGTAGTAAGTTGTGGTAAATTTTTTTCTCCCTTTTTCTATGGATATCTCTCTCAGTTGCAGACGGAGATGCATGAATAAGTATGAGGATTTCACATTCAGATGACTGGAGCGGGAAGACTTGAAAAAGGTATGTATTCCTCTCGGAATCGCACCAAGACCAGTCAAACACACCATGTATTTACATGACCACGTAGGAATCGGCCATTTCGTGGAACTTCCTTCAATTCCATTCATTTCCTCGTTTGTTCCATTCCCTTTCTCTCTCTTTCCCTCTGGCTTTCCCTCTGTGAGGAGCCACTCAATTTGGGATGATATGCGAACGATTTTAAATTTCAAATAATTTCCCCCTTGCATAATGTATTCCCATACACATATCTGTTGCGTATTCCAATGTTTTTTCTTTTCTTGTCTGCCTTCTTCCCCTTTTTATTCCCATCTCTCGTCCCTTCCCACTCTATCCCATTATTTATTGGGATCTCAACCCAAATACAGTGGAGAGAGTCTCCCTAAAGCTTTGGGCTTTCCCGCGGATAAACAATAAAAGATGGGATTTTAAACCTAAAGTGTGCCCTGAATTCCCAAAAGCCGTCTTCCTCCGTTTTTTCTTGGATTGATCCACAAACGGCAGTGACCAGGCGTTTGAAATTGGATTTAGCATCCCTAATAAACTGCGGCATCCACACATGCAGCCGCACGAACGCCAATATTTTGACGAATACATATTTGTTTTGAAAGAAAAAAAGAAACAAAATCATTTCCATTCTTGTTATTTACCAAACATCCATTTACGTGTCTCCATCCGAGTCATTGGTGCAAGTCACGGGAAATTCCGGGAGACTCAAGGAATGTCTTCCTTTTGAAAGAAAGTTGAAAAGGGACAAAGTAGAGTCCTTTCCGGAAACATACCCAGACTTTCTCCATAGGAAAGTGTGTTACTGCGGCTTAATTTAATTTTGATAATTACTTCCGCAATGGGCATGTCCTAATGAAGGTAGGACAAGTGTAAGAGACTGAACTGGAGAAAAGTCTTCACGGTCTATGCTCAATCCATTAGTTTTGGCCAGCACACAAAAAAGCAACAACTTCGGCTTGGAAAGAAAGAAGAAGAGCGCCCCAGACCCTTTTGTTGTTTGTTTAAGATTTAATGTGCCCTTTTTTCTCCCATGACCCGCTTCAACCCAGCCACGGCCGTTTTTTTCCTCTCCATTTAATTCTCTTTTCACCGGGACCTGCCACGAGGAAGAATCAGGTCACTTGACTCCATTTCCCCCCCAGTCTTCCTCTCTGTGGACGGACACACGCAACTAGGGCCCGGGCACAATGAAGACCAAGACAAAAATAAAAACCATTGAAAATACACTCCTTGAGAGGCAGAGGAGCGTTGAAAGAGGAAGAGAAAGGGTTGAAAGGCCCACAAAAAAGGGAAGGTGCTGAGGAAATTTACGATGTGCGGAGCTGTACGGAGATACACAATGGAAGAGGCAGAGGAGGCTCCATTTGCCCTCTCTCTCCCTCTTTGCCCCTCGCTCTTTCTCCATCTCTCTGAGGGAAATAGAGAGAGATTGTCTCCGTCTCTCACCCTTTCTCTCTCTCTCTCTCTCTCTCTCTCTCTCTCCTTCGCGACATGGGAGAGTGAGTAGAAAGAAACAATGTTTAATGATTAGAAGTAATGGGGAAGTAATTGAAGAATTTTGTATAGCATCCACTCCAGCCTGTGTTGCCATCGAGTAAATTAAAGGGGCATGAGGAGACTTTGAGAGTGGAGAGAGAAGGAGGAGGACATTGTAGGGAGAGAGCACTGACTAAAAAGGGGAAGAAGCGGAGAGCCATTAAGTTAACAGCATAAAAATATGTGTCCTGATGGGATTTTTACGGCCGCTCAAGATGAGACGGGGGGCAGTGGTATAAAGGTCCTCCGTATATTAAATCACTCTTGTATATGACGAATTATTACTAGTGGGTCGTGGGACGGTTAACCTTTTAATGCAGGCGCTTTTGTCCCTATTTTCTCTGTTTTTCTACATATCGAAGAGGGAAATACGTATGTATGTCCGATGTAGGGCAACGTCGGGATGCACAAGGCTTCTCTTGGTCTTCCCCCCCGAAAAAACATGGAGTCACTTATCACTCATAAAAATTGTGCCCTGACAACATTTCTTTTTCCATATAATAATAATGGAAATAATAATAATGCTAGCATGACTCCAGGCTTTGAGGGGGAGGGGGAGAAGAGGAGGGAAAATATTTCTCAATGAAATTTTCTGTGTACTCAACAAATGTGCCATTGTCTCCAATCTAAGTGCAGTGTGCGTGAAAGGATCATTTAACGAGTAAATGGGTTTCCTTTTATTACTTCCATCTCCTCACTTGATTTCAATTCTTTCCCCGCTGTCTCTCCCTTCCTCTCTCTCTTCCTCTCTCTACATCACTCTCTCTCAATTTCCTCTCTGACTCTCTCTCCAAATCCCTTTTGTCTCTTTTCTCCCCAATCCATCCTATCTACAATGCGAAGTCACAAAGTTTCCTCTCTGTCTTCCAGCAATCATTTTTGATCCCAATTTTTTTCAGTATTAAGGAAACTCATTTTTTTAGGGCGAAAGTTGTTTAAGTACCCACTTTTATTGGAGCAAAAGATTTTGCGGGAAATGAGAGAAAAAAGGGAGGACACTTGTTCAATGTTTTTGAAGGACGTTTCCAAGATTTTACGGTCTGTTCCCTCATTTGAGTGGCCGGCCATCTGGAGTGCGAGTGAAAAGTTGCTCACTTTTTATTTCCCTCTTCCCTCTGTATTTCCCTCTTTCCTCTGTATTTCCCTCTTTCCTCTGTATTTCCCTCTTTCCTCTGTATTTTATTCTTCCTCTAAAATTCTGATGACATGTAGATTTCGGGCTTCACTTTCTCCCTGTGTGCCTAAAATAAAATGTAAATAGCAATAGTGTGAGCGTGTGGGATTTAATCAATGATAATTTATTCGGGAGTAACGGTAAATATTCCCATTACAAGGCAACCGCACACAGTCACTGGGGGCTCCCTCCAATTTGTCGGAGGAGTGAAAGAGTGCCTGCGAGAGAAAGTCCCGTGTACATCCATAATGGAGAAGCTTATAGCCCTTCCTTTCACTCCTCTCTCACTCTTCAAAAAACTTATGAATTTTTGAGGAAGACATCTACAAAAGGATGAGCCCTTTCCTTCCCCCAACGACTCTTCCTCCCAAAAACCACACTTCCTCCCTTTATGGACTAAAACCACCCCCTCTAAAGACAAATTCGGGCTCAGTCCCGCTTGTAGTACAAGAGCAAAGTGAAGGGGATAGACTCGGAAAACGGACATTTGTGTTATGAAAACCTTTGAGAAGGACATGGCCATGGAGAAAAAGGATTGGCGGACATGAACTGGCCCTTTCCTTTGACAGTGAAGAGCGGAGAGGAGGATGTAAAAGTACAACAAAGGGAAATGATTGGCATGCAAGCATTACAGTGATTACATCCAGATCCAATATTAATACATGTGAAAGGTTTTGTTCTACAAGCCACGTCCTCACTCACTCCTTCCCTCCTCCTCCATCACCTCCTCCTTCACCATTTTGACTGACATCCTACACACACATGTGGGCGTCCATAACTTTCTCCGTCAAAACACACACCTACATTTGGAGTGACACGCAGGCAATATTTGGAAAATCATAAAACGTCAAATGTGGATGACACGACTTGTTAACGGGGTGCTTCACTTCACGACATGACTTTTAGTCCCTAACAGCCGGCCGAAATATGGGAGAAGGAGAGAGAGAGTGAGAGAGAATATTGCTTTCACAGAAAGAAAGGAGAAAGAAAGAAGAGAAACATGAAGGATTTTGAGGGAAAAGAAAGAGATACGGCCCTGGGAAAAAACATTTGTGATGTGGCAGCATGTGGCTGATATGAATTTGAAGGAATGACTAATTCAACTTGGCTTTCTCCCCTCTTTCTCTCTCTCGCTCTCTTTCTCTCTCGCTCTCTCTCGCTCTCTCTCGCTCTGTCTCCCTCAGACATGGGGAAGATGCGAATAAAAAACGGGAGAAAGGAAAAGATTGGAATTTTGTGAGAAAACAACACTGACACGGGGAATGATTGCCGACTTGGAGCAAGTCTGGTGAGGGTGTGAGTGTGATTTGTAAAGGCAAACGGCTCACTCTCTCTCTCTCTCACTCTTTCTCTCAGCCGGAATGAAATGATATTTGACACGGAAATGGGAATAAAACCTTATGGTTCCTCCACTCCCTTATTACTTATTTATGAATGGAGAGATACAAAGTGGCTGGCTAGGGCACTCACGAGAGAAACGGGGAAGGGTGAAGTAATTAAAGTTGTATCCATCCGGATCCATCCGGATCCACCACATAACCTTCTAACAAGTGCCTCTGCCAGGGCCTTTGCTAAAGCCAGCCACTCCGCCATTCTTTTTACCACCATAATATCTAGCATCAATAAACCGTCGATAAAGCTCCCCTTCAAAGAGCGATTCCCTGAGAAAAACATGGGGCTGAATAGGAAAACAGGTTCCTAAGATTTCAATTCTATTGACGAAGTGTGAAGGGTTGGAGTGAAATGCAGAAGAGAAAACTAGAAAGAGAGAGAGAGAGAGAAAGGGAGAAACCGCAGACAATTCTGCCTCTTGTAATTCCTCTCTCAGTGCTGACTGCGGGTTAAAAAAGGAGATAAAGGGCGGGTGGGAGAAAAGAGAGGGAAAGAGTGCGGGTAAGAAGTGAGGAGGTTGATTCGGAGGGAGAGGGAGAGATACGTTACTTATTAGAAAATCCATTACTCATTCCTTTGAAGGAGATGGTGTGAGGGTGATGTGACGGGAGGTTTGCCCATGGACCAGTCCAGACCTCCAAACTATCCCTTTCCCTCATTCTTTTTCAACCAATTCAAACCTCTTTTCAACACAAAGATTCCTTTCTTCCCTTCACGTCCTCCAGCCTCCGTTTGTCTAATTCTCCTCTCTCTCTCTCTCTCTCTCACTCAGCACTTTTCCCCTCACATTGGCAGTCGTTAGAGTTTCTAAAAGACAAGTAGTGAAACGGAGGAAATCAGCGCCGGGCTTTTGTATCCAAACTTTTTAAACGTGGGTTTTCCCCGTGAAAGGCAGAGGAGGAGAAAGTGGGAGAGAGTGGAAGGGATGAAACGCACGGGGATGGATCCTGTGTGTTCTCTGACTGACAAAGTACATTGGGTAATAGGGGGAGAGAGGGAGTATTAAAGGCACGTAGGACATTACATGGACTTTGACCGTAAGAAATTACGGAAATTCTCTTGTCTCTCGTCCAGTCCCGGCGACAAGAACAAGTCCAAAGGGATTCCAAAGAGGGAAACTTTTTCTTCCAACATGAACTGTAAGGATCTAACGGACGGCTTAACGCACAATTATGCGGGAGAGAGATCTGGGAATAGACAGAGAAAGCTGGAAGTAGCCAGCAAGAGATAGATGAAGCTAGGGAAAAAGCAATGGAAAAGATAGGGGAAACAGTCGGTGACAAAATACGGGGAAAATTCGGAGAAAAACTAGGAAAAGTCAGAGAGAGAGAAAGCTGGAGAAAGTCTAAAAAATGGGAGTGAAAAAAAGAGAACGTCAGGAAGGGAGGAGAAAGTCAAAGGCAAAAAGAGGAGATGTGAGTTTTAGTTGAATTTGAGGAATCATTCGTCGTCAGTGGATGGCGAGAGAGAAAAAAAAGGGAGAAGAGACACGTTTGAATAGAATGTCCTCGATCGACTTGGGCGTGTGTCCAAGCCCAGTCAAAAGCAATCGTGTTGAAGTGATGAAAATATCACCTTTTCCTTACAACTTGAATCCGGGCCATCGCACTTGGACCTTTTATCCACCGAGTCTTTCTCTCAGGTCAGGTATATAGCCCACATTCACCCCGTCTCGCCCGTTTCTCCTCTCGCCCTCCCTTCTCCTCCTCTCTCCCTCCTCCCGTCTTCCACATGAGACGGAGCCAACTGAATTTTTTTTATTCGCAAAGATTAAAGAATTACAGAAGGACGAGGGAGAGAGAGAAAGCGAGAGAGAGAGACAGCGAGAGAGAGAGAAAGAGCGAGAGTGAGTCATGGAAGGAGGGAAAGTCCTTTTTTTTTTGGTGCGAAAAGAGGATGTTCTCTCCCATAGAGAGGGAGTATAAAGAGCGATTTTGTGGTATTTTCACGGCGTAAAGTAACGATGCGCACTTTCTCCCTGTACTTTCTCCCTAATACTTGTCCTTCTCTGCCTCGGATATACCGCAAAGGATCAATATCTGGTAATAGGATCAGTACTCTTGATAAAAAGTCTTTTCGCTCGGGGCATCTAATGTGCATTCCTTTCTTACTTTCCCGCCATCTCCACTCACGTCTTCCACACTTCCCCACATAACACACACTCCCACATACACAGAGGCCTCCTAGTCATGTCAATCTTACAAGTCAACGCCTCCAGAGATTTAAGTGTCAGTTATGTGCTACTCGTCAAGGAAACTTTTTTTCCTCGAAAAATGCGAAATTTTCACTCTTCTCTGTATCCTTTTCCTTTTTTTTCTTCTCCTCTCGCTCTCTCTCTCACTTTCCTTCTTGCTCTCTCTCACTCTTCTGCTTCCTCTCTCTCACTAACTTTCGACAGAGAAGAAATCAAGGGCCGGGGATAAAGCTGGGGGAAGCCATACATCATACGGCTTATACAATCTGCCCATTAGCAAGCACCTTTTTTCCTCCTCCCTTTCTCTCCTTTTCCCCTCATCTCCCTCCAATCTCCTCTGCCTCCGCTCTTCTTTAGGCCTTGGAAATTGTGATGCAGACAAGATTAATAAAAGTTTATTGGATTTGGTCTCAAAAGGAAACTCTCATTAAAAATGTGGGTCACCCTGTCGTATGCATACTAAAGACCAGAATCTTTTCCTCGTCGTCTCTCCACTTCCCCTTCGCTTTCCCTCTCCGTCTCTTCCTCCCTGTTGTCGTCCTCTCTGCTCGTCTCTTCCTGTCCCTTACCCAACATCTCAATTTACTGGAGAGGTAATAATCAAGTACACTCGTTTTTTTAGGGGAAAAGACCACCGAGTGAATGTTCTTAGTGGTGGCGGGAAATGGAATTAAAGAGTAAAGAATCAATCAGTTGAGGAGGATCTCCTTTGATCCCAAGACCATTTTTTTGAGGTTTTTTGGAGCATGTTGCAGTTGAAAGCCTTTATACTCATGTGGTTCCCGTTGCGGAATGAAACAGAGAGCAAAAGAGAGAGAGAGAGAGAGAGAGAGAGAGAGAGAGAGAAAGCTCTTTTTCCTTCGTTGAAGAGGAAGAGTAGAAGTTGTACGTGTTTGTGAGTGGTCTCTTTTGAAAAAATAAAAGCTTTTGTGAATGGCGTTGGAAATCCCAGGAAAAATCTCGTCACACTCTCACAAAACGTAGAGGAGGAAGTGCGGAATGGAAATGTGTTTAAGCTGAACCCAATAGTCTCTTTCATTTGCCCTCTTCCCTCACACAAACATAACAGATAGGATCCATCCTGTCTTTTTTCCTGCCCCTCTCTTTCTCTCTCTCAGTCCTCTTTTGCACTCCATTTCTAATTACTTGTTCCATTTAAGAGATTTAAGGAGGCACCTCCGACTTCCACCTTCCGCCATTTTTGAGTAATTAATTTCTTTTAGTGCGTGAGCAGACCACGTCGTTTTTTCTATTAATGTTCATTTCCGCCGAGATTTTCAATGGAAAACATCTGCCGGAGATTTTGGGGGAAACGGTCCTCAAAGGGTCACTGCTGGGTAACATCCGGGAGATGAAAGGCTGATTTCTGCGTGTGTGGGAGCGTGAAGTTTAAAAATAAAAATGTGAGAGAGAGTCAGAGAGAGAAAGAGAGAGAGGGAAAGTGAGAGAGAGTCGGATTTGGGTGGAAAGCTGAAGTTGGTGAAATATGCAAGAGGCCAGAAAGGTCGGCTAGATGCTCCATGGTGTGAATTGGGAGGGGAAAGGGATTAAAAGGACGAGTTGATGATTTAAACTGGATGGAAGAACAACCCAAAGTTTCTCACATTTGCGGCTTCTGCCCTCCCCGAACACTCGGAGAAGCCCAAAGAAATGTGACACACGCTCGCACGCATCCCATCTGGTCGTAATGACTGTTGAAAGAGCAAGTGCATTTTATTTGGGGCCACTCCAAAAATCTCAGTCAGCAATGAACAAATAATTGATCCCCGAAAAAATTCCTACTCAGCGGGACTTTTCCGGGAAACCAAAAAGCGCCTTTTCCTCTACATCAAAACATTTCTCACACATTTTATACACATTGTGGGAACCAAAAGAAAAATTAGAGACGGAATAAAATCCAGGAACCAAGAAAAGGGGGAAAGGGCTAAGTTTAAACTTTTTCCGATATTGACATTTGTGAGGATATTTTTGGAGCAAGTTCTTAGGAATGGGAAAGTGTGTGAGTGTGTGACTGAATGAGTTTTCCTTACTTTTTTTTAGGTTTTGCATCGCCGCCCTGACTTTTGGGTGCTTGTGTAAGCGGAGCTTTTTTTA
Source organism: Disparrhopalites patrizii (assembly GCA_034698585.1). Classification (NCBI taxonomy): domain Eukaryota; kingdom Metazoa; phylum Arthropoda; class Collembola; order Symphypleona; family Sminthuridae; genus Disparrhopalites; species Disparrhopalites patrizii. The sequence goes on along the minus strand of JAQGBT010002452.1, from coordinate 13,567 downwards.
GAATGGTAAAAAAGGAGGAAAGCGAGAGAAAGTGAAAGACAGAAGGAGGGAGAGAAGGGAAGAAAGAAAAGATCGATGGGCTATTGTCTTTTGCAAGTTATCTTTTTGTTTCTTCACGCCAAGATTTATTACATGACATACCAAGCTGCCTGCCTACCACAACTCTACTATTATGTAGTAAATAAAGGCCAGAGAATGGAAACTTCACTCTTTCCCAAAACTCATTCCTTTTTTCCCGCTCTCTCCCCTCTCTTCTCCATGACCAAGGAAATCCCCCTCTCCCACACGCACTCACTACTATACAGCCTGCGTCTAAACAACACGGGTTTAAGCCTTTAGTATTTACGCTTTACCCCAAATGACTTCCAGCCATTGCTACATGTAAATCGAGTGTGAAGAATCGCCTCCATCCACCGCCTCCGCCTCCACGAGGAAGCAAAGGGAAGAAGGAGGAGGAGGAGAGAGAAAGTGAGCAGAAGGAAATGCCATTCCCTTAAGTATTTTTTCCTCTGGTCCTTTTCCTCTCCAGTCAATTTCCAGCGGCGCCTTCTCCCTGTCCAACCACTGGCAGTAATAATAATAGCCAGGAGTAATAATCCATATATATTTTTATAATGTCATCATTTATAGTCCATATGCGGGGCATAAATAAAGGGACCAATATTTTTAAGTTTAGGTCCGACATCGCCAGATTGGAGGAGGACAGCCCAGAACGCTTTCACGGCCCAATCTTCCCTACCATGCGATTGACTTTCAGCTCAATGGACTTCCAGCAAAACCGAAGAGAGAGAAAAAATATATAAAAAGAGAGAGAAAACAAAAATAGGAGAGAGAAAATAAAATAAGAAAGAGAAAATGAAGAGAGAGAGGGAAAATAAAATAATAAAGAGAAAATAGAGAGAGAGAGGAAAAATAAAATAATAAAAAGAAAATAGAGAGAGAAAAAATAAAGAGAGGGAAAAAATAAAGCGAGAGAGAAAATAGAGAGAGAGAAAATAAAATAAGAAAGAGAAAATGAAGACAGAGAGGGAAAATAAAAAGAGAGAAAGGTGAGAAGAAAAGAAGATGAAGGGAAAAGGAAATAAAAAGTGGTGAAATAAGACAGAAAGGGACATTGAGTGGAAAACAATTTGAAAGCTACGAGGAAGCGTTTCATTTGATGCGGAGACGATTGTTAACGAAGCTTGAAGCAGGGCGTTGGGTGTGTTCAAAATGAAGTTGGAGGAATCCAAAGACGAAGTGAGAATGTGCGAGGGAAATGTGAGAGGAAAATGTGAGAAGGAAAGGGAGAGAGCGAGAAAGGTGAAAAGGAATAAGGGACAATAAAATTCCCCTTTTATTCCCTCCTCTGTGTCTCTCGGTGGTTCTAGAGAAACATTTCTGGATGGTTAGAAGGGGTGATCATATCATCCCGCTCCCCCTTTGTATCCCAGGGTTGATTGTATTAACGTGGTTCATCTCACATAAAAGAATTCTTTTTCAAACTCGGTTTTTTTAGAAATCCGGTATCTTTCCGGGTATTAGATAAACTTTAATATCATCATAATTCCAAACATTTCTCCCCCCTCGTCCTTCCCCCTTCCTTTCTCCCCCTCCACTTCCCATTTAAAATTACATTCATTACTTCTCCCATTTCCTCCTTCCCTCACGAGTGGATGTATTTTTTTTAAAGGTTTTTTTTCGTTTTTTTTTCTTTTCCACAAAAAAATTTTGCTTTGACTAGCGTGTGCAAAAATTCCCAAGAAAAAATGCTGGAGTTGGCAACATGGACGGGGAAGGAAGTGTGCCCTGGAGTGAAGTAGAATTAGTTTTTGGAGAGAAAGTCAAGTAGCGCGCGAAGTGAGTTCCAGCTCCCCAAAAAAAATCTCTCCTTTTTTCTCTTGCTGTTGCCTACAAGTAAGGGAAAAAATAAGTTGAGAGAATTCCCTGGACAGAGACGAAGTCAGACGGCGGAGAGGAGAATGAAGAAGGAAGAATGAGGGAAGAATCAGTACCTCAAGGTCTGACAGTTACGATGAAAGAACGGGGAGGAAAATATGTCCCCGGCTCAGATTGATTACTGTAACGGCTCAGCCCCGAGAAATTGATAGAATTCTTTTTGCTTATTTAGAAGGAGGAATCTAACAAAATCAACTTGAATGAGCGAGGGAGAAATAGGGAGAAAGAGGGTGAAAGAGGGAGACAGGGAGAAGGAGGGAGACTCTTCCCGTCTCTCATTTTTGGCCTCCCGTGTGAGTCCACACGATCACATACGATTTCGGAGGGGAACAGATGAAGCTCCGCCAGATGAGGAGGAAGATGAGAGAAATTATCAAGTTCCATGTCCTTCCGAGGGGAAGAAGAAAAGCTCATGAAGGACAAAGGAGAGGAGGGGAAGAAAGGGAGAAAGAATGAAGGAGAGAGAATGAATAAGAGAGAGAGAATGAACGAAAGAGAGAGAGAGCAAGGAAGGAAGAGAGAGAGAGTGCGTTAACAAAAGTGGAGAGTAAAGAAAGTGAGGGAAGAGGCTGAATCTGTGGAATAATGCACCGTAATGACTGTCCCCACGGAATCAACTTTCTGACTAGATTTAAGGGGAAAGTAACATGAGCAATGGATGAGAGATTGTCCCATCCCAAGGAAAATATAACTTGCCAAAAAGTGCTCTCTCCTCTCTCCCTCCTCCCTCTCCTTCCCCTCCGTCCTCTCCCTTTATTTCCCTCTCCCCTCCCTCCTCCTCCAACTTTATCTGGCTCCAGTATGTATCGCGGTGGAGGAGTTGTTTGAAACATTGAGGGAGAGATTCATCTTATATGGAGTTGAAATGTAACACGGAGGATTTGTTGGGTGATCATGAGGGGATTGTAGCGGGAAGGTCTGCCAGGAGAACACTAGAGGGATGAGTCCCTCAAAAACGCTTTCCCTTTATAATAAGTGCCTTGCCTAGGCAATCGCTTAGTCATAATAATTCCACAAGACTCTTTCTCTCTCTCTCTCTCTCTCTCTCTCTCTTTCATTTTGCTCTCTCTCTCATTTTGGAACAAACCATAACTGGTCCTTCTTTTGCCAGAGCAACATTCTTCTCCTTCTCTCTCTTCTTCTCTCCCACTCCCCCTCTTTCTCTCTCCCTCCTTGCAATAATCGCTTATACTTTGGAAAGTCCTGAGACGACCTAAGCTATTATAATCTATCCGGAGCTCTCACGTCCCCCACAGCAACTCACAGCCCGGACTTCCACTTCCCCGCCGCAATGTGCAAGGAGAGGAGGAGAAAGTTATGGAGGGAAATGATGAGCTCATGGTTCAATTCACTCTCGACCTTTCAGCATTGTTTTATTACATTCAAGGGTTTTGTGGCAGGTAGGCTTGTACTTATACCTTTTGAGAAGGAATTAATACCATCCGCTCTTTATTGCCCTCTCCATCCACCTTACTCTCTTCACATTTCTCCAGAGAGAGAGAGAGCACTCCCTTGCATTTCCGTAAGCCGCTTTCTCCCTCTTCTTCGTCTTCCAGTTGAGAGAGAGAGAGAGGGGAAAAGAGAGAAGAAGGTCCTAGGAGGCGAAGTTCTTGCACTTGCTCCAACTTGCAACTTCTAAGTGGACCCCATAAGACATGTCTTTTCACTATCATTAGCCAATTTGTGTAAGCTCCTCTTATATCTTCTCAACTTGATGATGGAAATAATAATGTGGGGAGAGAGGGAGAGAGGAAGAGAGGAGGAGAGAGAGAAAGAGGGAGAGAGAAAGCAAGAGAGAGAGAGAGAGAATTGAAGAGACTAAAACATTCCCCAGTTTCCAATACATTGACACTGTCGGAACTAATCTAATGTAGTCGGGGGAGGGGGAGGGGGAGGGGACTGGAGCAATTGAGGGTCCATTCTTCCCCAAGGAACAGCGGAATCAATGCCAATGACCAGAGTTCCACTCTTCCACTCTTTTCCCTCAGTTCCCTGAGCCATTCCCAGAAATTCCTTGTGGAGCAAAGGGACGATTACCCCCCATCTCCCTCTTTGCCCCCATTGGAGGGAGGGAGAGCGTAATAATTATTTCTGGGACATGATTCCCCAAAATATGGGATCACATGGGCAGCAATTTAATTACCCCGATATCGCCCTCAGGAGAGCCTCCCATCCCTTATATGGACTTTGGGCGGGAATTAATGGAGCCATTCATGAGGGAAATATATACATGGGGGAGGAAGCCTTGGTGGTTACAGACGCGCACTTGTAGCGGGGCCGGGACCAAAGGAAGGGCAGATAGAGTCCCCGAATCCCCGCCACAGAGTGCACCTTCGCAACTAGTGTGTGGACGAAAAGGGCTCGGAGCAAATGAGTAAAAGTTGAGTTGTGGAAAAGAAGGGGAAAGTTTGGAATTAATTGGCAAGACTTTCTCAACAACTAATTAGAGGCGTTTCTGATCACATTTTTGGGGAGAATAATTAACAATGAGCAAGAGAGGGAGGCTGGCAAGAGAGAGAGAGCTTTAGAAGGGAGCGATATGTGTCTCCTTCTCTCTCACTCTCCCTCTCTGGTGTGGGAAGCCTCAGGAAGATCCTGGGGAGAGCCAGAAGAGGATGAGGGACGCGTGACAAAAAATTCAAAATGCTAAGTTTATCAAAGTAAAGCTTGTGGATTTAACAAAGTTTGTCTTTTCTTTTCTTGAGACAGAGAAAAGGTCTTTTTAAAACGGGGAGGGGAAGGGGAAGGAAAGGAGAAGCTACTCCCCTTGTCTCCTTCCTCAGGAGGGAGAAGGGAGAACTTTCTATGTGACCTCATTTGCAGGGAGAGGCAGAGAAAGTAAAGGGAGAGAGGGAAGTCAGAAATAGAGAGAGAGAGAGAGAGAGAGAAAGCGAGAGAGAAAAAGAGAGACTTAGCTTCAAAGCTCTTCCTGACTCTATTAAAGCCGTGTGTACAAACAGGAACTTTAGGCGTAAGCGTAAGTAGCTAGTCACTTCCTTCCCAATGGCTTCTAAAGGCCAAAATAAACAGCCCTCCTCTCTCACTCTTCCCTCTTTCCTCCCGTCATACAATATTATACTTTACACTTCTTTCTCCATTCTTATAACTTCCAAGATAACCAGAAGGCGGAAGACTCCGGGAGAGAAAGAAAGAAATATAGAGAGAGAGAGAGAAAGAGGAAGGCGGAAAACCAAATTTATAATTGTCTGTGTGGCAAAGATTATTATAAGGCGGAGAAGAACGGAAAAAAAGTGACAAAGCTCATTTCAATATGAATCGATGACTGTGATAAGCGGATAAACAATAACAAGACGCTCCTCGCTTTCCTCCTCCGCGAAATAATTGGGGCAGGAGAGGAGAGAAATAGAGAGAGAGAAGTGAGGGAAAGAGAGAGAAAGGGAGAGAAAGAGAGAGAGAAAAGTGAGGGAAAGAGAGAGAAAGGGAGAGAAAGAGAGAGAGAAAAGGGAGGGAAAGAGAGAGAGAGAGCGTGGGAGGGCCGGAGAAAGAAGGGAGAGAGAGAGCTTGGAAAGAGAATTTATGGAAACGGATGTGGATTCGAAAGTTGCCTCTTGCAAAATGAATGGTTTGGGGAAGTGTATTGGACATTGGAAAGAAAAGTTATTGTTCTCTCACTCATTATACATGTGGACTTGAGCAGTATACTTAAGAAAATTAGTTGGCAGTCAAAATAACCATTTCTCTTCAGGAGCTTCATGTGCTCCTTCCCGCATTTCTATCTCCTTCCCCGAGCACATCCGTGGGGTTTTAAGAGAAAAAGCCCGGGACAAGCCCAATTCTTACGGGGCTGTGAGGAAGGAGAAAAGATTGGGCCGTCCTTCCCGATGAATACTCTCCTTCTTCTTCCATCTTAATAATTTCATCATGATTAATGATTATTTACGAACCCCAAAAGCAACTTCTAGTAGGACACCCATCCTCCTCCTCCTCCTCCGCCTCCTCCTCCTCCGCCTCCTCCTGCGTTTGATCAAGTAAAAGTTCCCTTTCCTTCCAGCCTTTTCTCCAGCTACAGAGGATTTCCAGAGTAAACCCCCTTGAAATTGAGTTGCTTCTCCCAACCAGAACTCATCATTATTGTTAGAGGCCACCAGAGACGCCGTTCCACCTCCTCGCCTCTCATATCCTCTTTCCCGAGCGGGACAAGGAGCAGCAACGCCATCTCATTTGAGAGGAGCTCAACTCATTACAGAAATTAATTTCTTCCCTAATCCAACCTTCCCGTTTTCTCACGTCAATAGCTTGGGGATTATATAACTTTTTCCGCCGCCCTCCTAAATCCTTTTTTTCCAATAACGGCCAATATTACAGAGGAAAGTCCTTCGTAGATTTTCCTTTGTAATTACTGGCGAAAGTAATAATACACACTGGTAATTCTCCGGAAAATTTCCTCCATGACGCGGCTGGGAGTTATTTAACAGCTTATTTGTTTTTTTAAGAAAATTCAGCTACCTTTTCCGGAAGATATTTCTGGATTTTTCCCCCAGTGATAATTCCGATACACTTGATATACTAGTACTTTTTATATACTTTTTATATGTTACTTTCTATATGTGTGTGATCAGTCTAATGCCATTATGATTGTGCTTTCCCCCATTATAAATGTAGGTCTAGGCTGATGTTGGAAGGGAAGGCTGGGCGTTATGTAATTTCTGGCTAAACTGCGCCCCTGACAGGAAGCTTCATTTAAGTGACTCCCTGAGCAGCATGAGATGTTTATCCTTTTGTCTTCCATCCATTCTTCTTCCGTATGTACAGCCAACCCCCCGAAGCCCTTGGAAGATCAAGTGTGTAAAAGACTTCTTTCTTCGTAAAGGAAAGAAGAGAACCTCTGATTTTTCGGGGGCCACATAGATTTATATTCCCAGAATTTCCCTTGGAATTTCCCTTTCACCCATTCACCCTTTCACTCCCACTAATACCCATCTCCCTCCTGCTCCCTTTCATTTGCCTTGGATGCCATCAGTGCCAATATCTACCATAGGACTTCCTACGGCTTGAAAGAGCCATATGCACGTCCTCCGCCCACCCACGATCAGCGGAGGAGGAAAACTCCTCAAAATTGTTTTCCTCTACGTAACTTCCTTTCCCTCCTCAGGAGCTTGTTCAAATAAATACAAAAGATTGTTTTCACTATATACATAAATATTTCCTGATTATCAGTCACTTCACAGAAAAGGAATCATCCTCGCTCTCTCTCCATTTTTCGCCTTCTCCCTCCCCTTCCGCTCTCTCTCTCTCTCTCTCCCTTTCCACAACCTTTCATTTCATGGATGAGTGACCTGGAAACCAAAATAAAATGAGAGGGAACTCTTTTCCCTCTCGTCCTCCTCCACCTTCTTCTTTTCTTTCCAAGAACAAGGAAGGAATGATGAGGATGAGTGGAGGTAAATGAAGAATTCCCTCTCCTTCCTCTTCCTTTTCTTTTAATTATCGCTCCTTGTCCAATTACTTAAGCCCGCCTACCTACCCGGCCCTTCTTGTCATCATCCCACACGAGTTCAAGGGGGATGAGAAGAATTTTGCTTCAGCAAGAAAGGAGAATAAATAGTAATAACAGGACTTTCTCTTTGCCACAAAAATAGCAGGACTTTTTCTTTGCCTAGCAGAACTTTCTCTTCTGCTCACAAGCGAAATCATGGGAGGAACGGAGAACAAATGAGTGAAAAATGTAATTATGACAAGTCCCGTTTTCCTTGTGCTGTGAGAAATCGTGTGTATTTTGGGACGTGAATCGATACAAATCTCCGATATTCCGGGAGAAATCCTTTTAATGAAGTACTATTTTAGGAGGAGGAGAAAAGATTGTAAAGAGAGAGAAAAATTGCATATAGCCCGCCCATTACCATTTTATCTCCAATTTGAGCCCATGCAGTCACTCCAATAAATCATAATGAGGCACTTTCACTAAAAAGAACACTTGTATTCTCCCGCCGGCTCTCTTCTTTCTTCACCGTCTCTCCAGCATTTCCTCCTCCCACAGTTCCTGGGACAAAGGCGGCTACTCTAACTCTCTCCCATTTGGGCTCTATGCTAAAAAAACAGGCCATGTGATTATGCAAACACACACAGTCCACGGATGAATGTGCCAACTCTTTGGCTTTGAGACAAGTGCATTTCCCTTGGAGTGCCAGTGGCATTGTGCAAGGAGAGAAAGGCACTCTCTGCCTCTCCGTAGTCACACATTCTTTTATCTTTTTCCCCTTTTTTCTGTTCCTTTCGTGCAGTCAAGCAGAAACATAACGTGCAAAATGAATGAGTGGGAAAAGAGGCGGGAAAAGGGAGTTTTTTTCGTAAAAAAAAATACTTTACCCTCGTTGATCCACATCCCCAACTCTCCTTTCTCTCTTTACGTAGCAGTCACAGCGGAGAATTATTATTGACAAAGATGAAGAAAAATGGTGAGGATTTCCAAATCTCACATCTGCATTCAGCTCTTCCCACAAGATTCCACGGGATAGGCTCTGAGACGCCGAGGAGGAAGGAGTGAAAGCGTTTTCGAGGAGGCTTTGCTCAGAGAGAGAGAGAAAGCAAGGAGAGCGAGGGAGAAAAAGCAAGGAGCGAGAGAAAGCAGGGGAAAGTGAGGGAGATAAAATGCGTGGAATATATCTTCCAGTTACTCGACATAAGTAATAGAACGGTGTAGTTGTGGCATGTAATCTGCTCCGCTCTCTCCTGGCAAGATACAAAAAGGAGTTTTGGGTGGTAAAAGTTGGGGTTAGAGTGTAACATCCACCACAAAAACTAACACGGTGCACATAATAATATGCGATGATGAGGATAGAATGCACGTCTATCATCCCAGTCTCCACTTTCTCCCTGGCTTTCCCCTAAAAAAATCTGTTGACTAAGAAAAGCCCCACTTTTATTACATATCGGAGTAAACGCCCGCATTGGATTGCCACTGGAGCGTTAAATAGTATGGAAATTCTCGACAATAAATAAACCTTACGCATCTTTCTCCTCCCGACCCAAAGTATCTCCCTCAGACGCACGTTAGGGATAAGTGGCACGTTATTGGGATTCAAGTGAGCAATACATGCGGAGGTTCTTGCACAATTCTCCATCCTTTTATATAATACGGAGAACGGCCCATATTTTCCCCATTTTCTCAGGGGGCAAGGTTTTTCATACGTTTTTAGTTTTTTGGGGTGTATTATTATCCGTCTACATGCCAAGGATTTAAAAAGCGCGAGTGCATTTTCATCAAATGTTTACTTGAGCCGCATTCCGGCTGGGGAGAAATGAGTGCCAGGGGATACTTGGCTCATTTCTACGGGCGGAGGCAAGTGGGAATTCCGACTTTCTCCTTTCAAGCGCCTATATCCTCCTCTCATTCTCCTAATACCTTTCTCCCGTTCAATATCTCATTTCCTCCCTCTCACGTTTTCCCTCCACCGTCCACTTTACAACTTTCTCTCTATTTAGACTTTCTCTTCTCCATTCAGACTTTCTCTCCCATTTTCACTACCCAACTTTTGCTCTGGTTGTCTCTGCTCGACTGTTTCCAACTTTCTCTCTCGGACTTTCTCTCCTGCTGCACTCGTTCTAGGACAATAAGATGGTTGTGATGATAGGGTACAATTTACACAACAGTCAAGAGCGCCATCATTATCAATTGAAATCTGGGTCAGGTAATCCTCTTTTTTCCTCTATGGCTTCCTGTAATTGAAAAGTTCACTTTCCACTGGCATTTCCAGGGACGAGCTTTCTCTTCCCAGCTTTCTCTCTCCGTCTGTCTTTTCTCTCTCTCTCTCTTTCTCAACGTGCGCAGAGTATTTCTATGGAAGGCAATGAAAGGATTACATCACCACGTTAAATAAAGCAAGATTAACCTCAGCAAAGGACATGTCGAGCGAGAGAGAGCGAGAGAGATGTGTAGAGAGGGAAAGAGAGATGTATAAGAAGAATAAATAGAATCTTCCCTTTCCTCCATTGCTTTCCTCCCAAAACTCAACATTTAATGATGTTTTCCCATTGAGGTAGGATCAACGCTCACTTCAAAGCTAAAAAGTCAATTCTGTCCGCACTGCCGAAAAATCTCGTCTCCCTTTCCCCCTTCATTCTCCCTCTTTTTCCAGATCTCTCTCTCTCTCTCTTTCTTTCTTTCTCTTTCCTCTACCAATCAAATCACCTTATCACAGTCTTATAAAATCGTGTAGAAATATGTATGTATATTATCTTTTTTGTATTATCTTTTAGTTGTGATATCTCAGTTTTTGCAGGAAGCCTTTCATGTCGCGAAATGGGAATTTGTGACGTCATAAAATACACAACACAAATTCGTTCTGAGCGAATTGAGTAAAAGGAAAAAGTGAAATAAATACGTAAATACTGCCAGTGGATTATAGAGCTTGTGAAAAGGAGAAATGAGAGCAAAATTAAATTGATTATAACGCTTCATCACTCCCAACACCAAATCCTCTCTGGGCTCCCTCCATGCATTGTCCATCTGATGTGTAAATAAGTGGACGAATGAAGAAGCTTTTGTGATCACACGGAATCCGTCCACATGATTTCCATTTTAGCTAACGAATTGTAACGTGTCCATCTCTGGAGGACAGGACGGCGTCACTTGGAGTGGAATAAATTATATTTCATCCAAATTCGCTTCGGGGAACAAACAAGCCAAATTGAAATGGAGAGGAGACTGTGGACATTGTGTGGAGGACTATTGGTAACATTCCATGCTTGTTTGACTCCAGACGGAGCAAATAGCCAGTGGAGGTTCCACTTGGGAGGGAGAATTAAATTTCCGGAAAAATACCAAAAGTTGAGTAAATCCGTATATATTAGTTGAATTAGGGTCTAATCCAATTTTAAATGGACAAAGCATCTCCACACATACGCACATAAAAAGGAAGCTGCTGAACTCTGGCAAATAAATCGTCACTCGTAAGTAGTGCTTCGCATGAACAAAACAATCCTGATTTGGATTCTTCGAATCACATTCACAATCCAATATTTTGATTCAATTGGGTTTTGTCTCAATTTCAGATTCATTCCTCAAACTACATAAGATGATTTGAGTAAAGTAAAACAATCTTTGGTTCAAATTGCAGTCAAATCTTTCAGGTTCATTTGGGTCAACGTTGATTTGATTCGTACGCACACTCATATCTACTTATATTCAAATATTCGAATCAATTCGACTCACAAGCTTTAACATATAAAAACTTGCAATATGTGTGCATAAGTATAATTATTATTTTTAAATATTAATTTGAAGTTGGTATGCAATGTATTATAGTTCATATGCTAATAATCATTCTTTAATTAAAATATATTAAGTAGACAGCTTAACCACTGTGAAAAACACCATTTAACCTATTTAGATGTTCCTGGTTGGGTTTCTGGTTGGGCTACAAAAGTTTGGAAAACCTATTAACACAGCGTATAAAAAATGGTCAATTCATTTTCAGCCTAAAATTAATACACTTATAGCAGCTTACAAAGGTAAATTTCAATATTTAATTATTTAATTCGTGTAAACCAATAATCCTTTCTATTTATCTGAATGAGTAGCGATTTGTACCGATTTGTACCTACAAATCGCACCTACTTTATTGTGAGTTTATTGAATTAAAAATACTTGATTCCAAAATTCTTTTTGTATCAAGTATGAGTACGAAGCAAGGTCAGATTCGGATTGGTGTTTCAAATTGCGTAGAATTTGACTCACTTCTGTGACTCATACTCAAAAAATGAATAAAGTTTTTCATCTCTTCAAACTTGATTCATTCCTCAAATAGCAAAGCAATATGGATTGGATTCATATTCAGATTCACTCCAAACTCATATGAGTACTATAGTCAGATTCATGCGGAGCACTACTCGTAAGCATTGACGCTCTTTAGTAACCACACACATTCCCCTCTCATCACTCCTCCGTCTCTCTCCGCTGTCTCGCTTCCTATTTACGCCTCCCAATCTTTCTCTGTGTTCCACTGAAACCCTAACAAGGAAAAAAGGACCTGCTGCTGCTCACGACACGAAAACTGAGGAAGCTCTCCCTTTCTCTCTCCGTTTCGCTCTCCGTTTCTCTCTCCCTCTCGTCTCTCTTTCCCTCTCCCTTCTGCCATTCGCGCCCCTCGTGAGCACAGAGACCCACAGAAATTCTCACACTGCGTAGGAGAAAGCTCGGGAAAGGGAGTGGGAGGAGGGGGAAATTGGAGCGGAAAATCTCCTTGTGCTAATTTGGTTGCAAATGCAAACATCAAAACAATCATTGGAGTTGAGTGAAAGATCCAAATGAAGAATAAAGCTTTTTTGTTTCTTTCAGCAAGAACATGTCTGCTTGGAGTCCTACTTTGTTTTGTAGGGGTGGATGTGAAGAGAGAATGAAGAGTGGAAGTGAGTGAGAGATACAAGTATGATATGGACCCTGAGGACACATGGATATATCCTCGCAATGAGGGAAAGAAGACATGAGAGAATGAAGCTGGTTGTTCAAGCCGAAAATGGTGAAACAAAAAAAAATATTTCCCAGGGTGAACATAAGCGAATAGTTGGAGGGAGGGAGAGGGGCGGAGGGAGAAAGGGAGAAAGGGAGAAAAAGGAGAGGAAGTGAGCAATACACGGACCAGATGCGCAAAAGATTAAATCCTATCATCAATTTTACGACTGCACAACAACTTCCCGAAACACAAGACTCGTCTGCCGTCTCTAAAGCGGCCCAATAAGCCCCTCACCTCCGACGTAAGCCACACTCAACTTCTCATTCAGCCTCTTTAACTACAGTGTAAGGGGAACAAATTAAAATCTTTCATTCCTAAATAATGCCGTAGGTCAATTTTAATTTACAACCGTCGACTCTCTCCACTCCAAGCCCGTCTCTGTGTATAAATCATTTACATACTTGAACACACTTTCTTCTCGCAGGACCACCCTCCGCTTCTGCTTCGGATAACCCACCAGACGCTTTCTCTCTACACGTTTCCTGGTCATGCCTTTCTCTAGTTTCCTTTTCCGTTCTATTTCTCTTCCATGGACTTCTCTTGTGTTTTTCTCGCCATTTTACTTTTACCAACTTTATATGCATCACTTTTCTGACTTTTTCGCTTTCACTCTTATTCTCCTACTTTCTCTGCTGTTGCTCTCAGATTTCTTTGGGTTTCTCTGGTGCCAATCCATCAAATTTCCGTGTTCTGTAGCTTTCTCCGACTTCTCACCAAGTTCTCTGCTTTCACTGTTTTCTCTCAATTTTCTCTGGTTTCACTTTTCTCTTTCTATTTTCTCTGTTTTAATTTCTTTCTCTCAATTTTCTCTGCTTTCACTTTTTCTCTCAATTTTTTCTTCTTTTACCTTTTTTCTTTTAATTTTCTCTGCTTTCAGTTTTCTCTCAATTTTTTCTGGTTTCACTTTTTTCTCTTGATGTTCTCTGCTTTCACTTGTTTCTATCTATTTTCTGTGTTTTAATTTTTCTCTCTCAATTTTCTCCGCTGTCACTTTTCTCTCTCAATTTTCTCTGCTATCACAGTTTGCTCTCAATTTTTTCTTCTTTCATCTTTCTTCTTTTAATTTTCTCTGCTTTTGCTTTTTTCTCTCTCAATTTTCTCCGCTGTCACTTTTCTCTCTCAATTTTCTCTGCTATCACAGTTTGCTCTCAATTTTT
>JAQGBT010002451.1:0-24073 GCA_034698585.1 Disparrhopalites patrizii | reverse complement strand
ATAATTCCTCCGATAGTAATTAAATTAATAATTCCTCCGATAGTAATTAAATTAATAATTCCTCCGATAGTAATTAACTTAATAATTCCTCCGGTAATAATTACCAACATAAAAATTTAAATGGCTATACCGTATGCGCGCCGAGAAACGCAAACCGACTTTTCCGTTTATAACTTCCCTATAGCCAAGCGTATACATACGAGCACTAGCTCTTTAAAATGATAAGAAGTCAAGCTTTCAGAATTGATAAGTACTTTGATACCAAATCTTTCCGTTTAAAACTTCTGGGATGTGAAACGCATGAAAAAAATCACTTAATATTGATTTTAATCGTTTTTTTTTACGAAAGGAAGTTATAAGCGGTAGAGTCGGTTGCGTTTTTCGGAGCGCATACGTTATGCTCAAGAATACTTTTAACTCTTAAGAAATTATTCCTTCTTAGTTGGTTCCCATTGACTCAAAAAATAATTCCCCGCCACGGCCGGTTCCTTGAGTTTGGCTTTGATAAGAAAGTCCCGGAGAGAGAATTTGGAACGAGCAAAGATTTGACTCCGATCCGCGGAGTACCGGTAGGTCTGAGGGAATTTAATCTTCCCTTGGGGTTGTTCATACATTGTAAAGACATAACGATGAAGCCCCATTTTCTTTGGAGGTCCTGCTCCCGTGTAAGCTCCTAAGACTTCTCCGGACGCCAGGTCATTCCCCGGGATATTCCCCACCAGCCAATGGAGCCAAGAGCGGAAGATGGGCTGGGCTCGGCTCGGAGCGTCTGGATCTGTTATTATTATTTAGTCAATTTGTATATAGGCTATTAACCAAAAGGGGTTGAATTTTTCTTGGAATTTGTTCATGCGAATAAAGCAATAATATATTTACAAGTTACGCAAGTGGCCATTATACGGCAATACTATTTACGTCCACGGACTGACGGAATTATTACCTTCATTTATTTATTTTATATCGAAAAAATATACTTCGAAATTATAAAGACGAATAAATTAGGATGTTTATAATTAAGATAAACTAGGATAATTATAAATAAAGATAAGCTGGATTTATAAAGAAGGATAATTTATAAGTACGGATGTACATATTTATTTGAAAATTGCATTTTTTACTGCAAAAATGTATGACTTAGAGCAAGCCCAAAGCATAATTGAATATACATACAGTGAAGTCTCTTTACAGCAAGCCTCTTTATAATAATATTTCTCCATAACAACATTATTTTTTCCACCCTTACACGTTAGGCACATGTTTAATGTTCTATATAACAACATTTCTATTAGTAACAATATTTTTTTCTTCCCTTCAGTGTTGTTATAGAGAGACTCCACTGTATTTCGATTCAGAACAAAGAATGCTTTTATAAAGTCGGAGACACGTTAAGCATTTTTTGGAAAAAGAAATAATCATGAACAAAGGACTAGAAGGATAATTGAAAAAAACACATATACCTATGTGTTTTTCGTACAATACCGTACAATAATGTTTTTCGTAAATATTTCGTACAAAATGTGAGAAAAAAGGTACAAATGATGTTGCTCGGATTTGAATAAAATTCTAGATCCGCCATTAAATTCAGCGTGTTTTACATTCATTTTCCGTTTAACCTGACCGCCTTAAATAAAATGTTTGCCCTTGGAACAAAATAAAAAAGCAATTTGGTGGGAAATATTTTTTAGTTTGATTGCATAAAAGTCAATATGCTTTTTGCCCGATTAATTCCCATATTTATTAACTGTGATGCTAAATGCAAACCTAGCTTGTTCACAGGAACTTTGGACGCTAATGTGTAACCAAAATGGGAGGAAATCTAAACTTTCAAAAAAGTTTGCTGTGGTATGATAATTAAATGCACCCCGTCGGATTTCCCTGATGTGTTGCTCTTTTGAAGCCATTTGTTAGTACTGTGACTTGTGAATTTGTGCATTTTCGTACCGGTCATAACCAACGTGTAAAATTTCCCGGGCTCCGCTTCAAAGGACACGGACGTGGGAGGAGCCCGTACTTGGCTGGGGGTCAGCTCGTTGCCCAAGGTCACGAGGAAGCTTCCGTAGGTCACGTTCAGAAATTCCCCGGGAGGGACATCCATGATGTCCGGGACGATGCCATCCTCCACAAATTTCTTCAGCTCCGCCCCTTCCGCGACCTCAAAAAAATATTTAATTTATGACAATATTTGTTTCTATTAAAAATAATTATGTGCTAGCTTTTATTGCGGGTCCAACTAAAAACTTTTGGAGTAAAACTAATGGAGTAAAAGCTAATGAATTTTAATGTATTGTAATTATAAGGCAAGTATAAAGCCGCAAAGTTCCCTACGAACCTTTTCGACTGTATAAATATTCATGTTTTGGCATGGCAATCAACCCAACAAAATCGCGCGAAGATTTTGAACTGTGAGAAGAATTTTATTGCAAATGATTTAGTAATTTTGATTAAAAATTGCACTTTGCATTAATATTTGAAATGTCACCGTGTTCAATTTCAAAAGCTCATCGCCTGCTTAACCAACACATTTTCAATCACTGCGGGAAAACAAATATTAATTTGTTCCTTTTCATTTGATATATTTTTATTAACAAGATGTAATACATCCAAATCGCAACAGAAAATCGCCATTGCAAAAATTCACAACAAAACCCCAATTACAAAACTACGAAGCGAAATAACAATTGCAAAAATTCAAAACGAAATCACAATTGCAGAAATTCAAAACGAAATCACAATTGCAAAACTACAAAGCAAAATAACATTTACAAAAATAAAAAACGAAATCACAATTGCAAAACTACAAAGCAAAATAACATTTACAAAAATTAAAAACGAAATCACAATTGCGATACTACAACAAAGCAAAATCACAATCTCAAAAATACAAAAGTACAAATTTTTTGACACTTGTTGTTCACAAATTCCATTGAGGTTATTTTATGCGTATTACGGTGTTTTTGTCTCCTACAAAAAATAGTCTATAGACTTACCAGAAATAAGCTACAAAGGAGAAAAATCCACCAAAACTTGCCCATGACGCTAGCCTTGGCTGGATCTACACGGATTTGAAATTTCCTAAAGCCCAAATTGTGCAATGTAATGCTTTACTATTGATATTCTATCACAATGGTTCGTGACTGATAAATAGTCTGTGGGATGTGATCCCAATGCAACAGTAGCCGTCACAATTGCAATGCAAAAACGCCATGTAATATTTTATTTGTCCAGAAGCTTTTTTTGAAGCAATGACGAAGGGAAAAAAGTGAAATAAAAGGATTCATCCTCTGTAATTTATCCTCTCCCAGCTAAAATACAATGGGCAAAAATTATGTGGACATCAATGCCACCTTCACGTTTCGAAGTTCCAGGCAGGTGTTTGAGCTACCAATTATCCTTGTACAACATTGTTCGGAAGCAAAAGGAGTTAAGTCCATAATTTCCAAAATCAGTATTGGAACTTAAATGCTGGAAAACATTTTTCGAGGAAATCCTTATGGGAAAATCCATGTTAGAATTTAGTCGGGGTTGCCTCTTTGAATTTGTTTTTTAAATATCTCGACTTAATTCTTTTTGATTCCAATGGATTCATATATTTATCCATGAAGAGCATCCGGCCTTGTATCACAGTCATCATTTGCAAAAAGCATCTCTCATAAATATATCAATTACGTATGGTATTTGTGAGAAATTTTTTTTTTCTGTTGAGCCATTGTTGATACAGAAATTGCCCAGCAACGTGCTCACTTGCTTGTATGGGGATAATTATTTTTAACTAAATTATTACTTTTGCAAACAGTAATTACCTTCTACTCTGTCGGTCACACGGACCGTGTGTTAATTATGGAGCCTTAACACAGTACATTCACACACTGGTCCATCTGTGGATTGTTAACACAGAAAGGCCGGGAATGAAAGATTTCATCATGAATGCATCTTTACATTGAAAATGTTTACACACAACATACATACATTACATTATGACGTCATATATACGCCAGAAAACAATACATACAATACAATATAATATACCAACGATGATGCCAGGCGCCATTATTTAGAATTGATAGAATTACTTTTTGACAAGGAATGACATCCGAAAAAATATGAATTAAAATTAAAATACGTGTTTTTCCTAATTATGATTAATACAAAAAATTTCGAATATCTAAAATATAAATTCTAATTCCAATACAATTTTTTTTAATATTCAGACATATACGAATGCGTATTCAAATACTTTTCGCATATTTTTAAGAATTTATTTGTAATGTAATCGGCAGAGATGGCCAAAATACGTCGTATTTAAAATACATACATGTATTTAAAATACGTACGGTGGAGTCCTCATAACAAGTCTCTTTATACTAACAATTCTCTATAACAACAATATTTTTCCAGCCCGTCGTACATGTAAGATGCATATTTAATGTTCTATATAACAACTTTTCCCTATAACAATATTTGTTCCCTTCCCTTCAGAGTTGTTATATAGAGACTCCTCTGTATTTAAAATGCATTTTTGTATTTTGTAATTGTAGTTTCAAATACAGATATTTTCTGCATGTATTTTGTAATTTGTATTTAAATACACGATATTTTTTGGGAGTATTTTCCTGTCTTTTGTAATTTAAAAGTGCACCAAGGCAAAATATAATTTGAAATTTGTTGACTGTGCTCTAAGATACAAATGAACGCATATGATGCATATTTTAATACATTTACATATTTGTACATATTTTGTATTTAAAACCCATATTTTAAATGTAATTATTTGTATTTTGTAATTGTAGAATACATATTGAAATGCATCCCTAGCTACGAATGTATTTTGCAATTTGTATTTTGTGTTCCACCTAAAATCCAATTGTATATCGTAATTTGTAATTGCATACTTGGGGAGCAGCCGAATGTAATTGATAATTTGTAATTAAATCCTCTGAGTGAGTTTATTCGTATTTTCCAATTAGTATTTGGAACTAAAGTATTTTGGCCATCTCTGGCAATCTGCCATAATTTGTACCTTAAAATAAACGCAAAATCAATACATGAAATTATAAATTGACTCCGCAACTCAGATTCAGATTGTCCAAAAATCGATGCTTTTACTATTGAAATAGTTATTTTACTACCAATTTAAAAAATCGTCGTTTCTGTACCTTGATTTTGCAAAAAAAAAAACTTGCCCGAAGGACAAAATGAAGAAATTTTGGAATGCCAATAAAGTACCGGAATGCAAATGTAAATTTTTGAGTACGAATTTGAATTTCGAATATATTTGTATATAATTATAAATTCCAATTAAAATGTTTTTCTGACAAAAATGTGGATACTAATTCCGATTAAAATAAGGAAAAATATAAATAACATTCCGATTTGAATTCCAATGTCGTACCTTGCTTTTTGAATATAATTTCCAACTTGACCTTTTGACCTGGTATAATTCTAATGTGATATCCAATTATTTTATTATTCACAGTTGTTGTCACAGATTCTCAAGTGTCATTCACGAATTAGTATAGTTTTTTGCAATTTGTATCCACTGAATGTGCAGCTGAATTTTTTATGTTGTATACATAAGACTTTCCTCTCGTACTAATAATTTACATAATTTTTGCTTGTAATTCTGACGTATGTCTATAAATATTGATGTGAATAGATTCGGTGCGGTAAAGTTTTTCTTATCCGGTGAGCCATTATATCTTACCCTACTTTTGTTCAGGCTCCAATGGATTTTAAAGAACCGATCATTATTCTTGCCATTAGTGCAAGCCTTTTTCTCCTGTAAATAAACATGCGTGTGCCTTCAAAATAAACTCATAACTCACACAAAGCTTTCTCATTCATCTCATGGCGTCATCCATTTCACAGTTCAGCCAATTATAACGTCCTTTTTTTTGCTCTTCAATCTTTCCCTCCTAAAAAAGATTTTCATGTGAGTACATTTACGAGGAACTGTCAGCTGCTAGTCAATCTTCCCCCTCATTTCTTCCCTGTCGTTTGCAATCCTACAAATTACATTAAAAAACGGGCAACAAAAAAGAGCAAAGGGACAAGGGACTCTCTCTATAACAGCACTCCTTATAACAACTTTTTCTCTATAACAACTGTATTTTTCAGCCTTTCGTATATGTAGTGTACATATTAAATGTTCTATATAACAACTTTTCCATATAATAACCATTTTCGCCCTTCCCTTCCGGGTTGTTATAGCGAGAGTCCACTATATATATACCTATATATATGTATTCTATAGAACTTAAATGGACAGATGAAAATGGGGAAACATTCTCGGAATGAGACGACAACTGAGAAATATTCCGTACAAGCTCTTCTTCCAATTATCTCCTGAGACAGATACACATACATACATATGTGAATGTACATACAGTCGACTCTCGCTATAACAGCACACTATAAAGCATCAAATTTCGCTTGTTATAGCGAAAAACTGTTATAGAGGACAGACATTTTAACAAACATGTTAGCATGTTAGCATGTTAGCATCAGACATGTTAACAAATGGAGAATGTTTTTGAGGGGAGCATTTTTTGCTGCTGTTAAAGCGAGAGTACTGTTATACAGGGGACTGTTATAGAGAGAGTCGACTGTATATGCACGTGTGTATACATTTGCTATATAGTATACTAAATTCTTAATGGGACTTCAAGCCATTTTTCAAGCAAGGGAAATTGCGATACGTGAAAGTCCAATGTTCTCACTTGTTCCGGTGGAATTATTATTTATTCCTGGTTAAATTGGAAAATGTATTTTTTGGACATTTAAATACATATGATATGAAGGTATACAAGATGACAAAGGGGGATAATCTCCTTCATTTACAGTGGAGTCTCTCTATAACAAGTTTCTTTATAACAACATTTCTCTGTAAAAACATATTTTGCCAGCCCTTCGTAGATGTAATGTGCATATTTAATGCTCTATACAACATTTTCCTGTAACAATATTTTTCGCACATCCCTTCAGAGTTGTTATATAGAGACTCCACTGTACAGTCCACATGAACAACTGTTTAAATGAAACTAAATGGCGTTGTATTATTTTGGTACAGAATTTAATTGTGGATCCAGCCAATCAAACCTCGTATCAATCTCACAGCATTTGACCAAGTTACGAGGATATTTCGACCCCAACTTTGTCACAACATCAAGCAAATGCAGTTGGTTTTACCCTCAATGTCAAATCTTGCAAAAACATCCCCAAAAAGATTTTATTATGGCAATTTAGCGCCAAAATTGTTCAAAAAATCAAATTTTTGGCCAGCTAGATTTTTGTGTGCGTCTATAAAAATAAAAATGTTCTGTTCCTCTACACACACAAAGCAGGAAAAGCGTGAATTCCTGAGCAGAATATTATTGCGGATCTGGGAAAAAATCCACATTTAAATCAAACAAGAAATCATTAAGTTATGACAATTTTCCGGCACCAATAAGAAAAATTAAAATTTTCGAAAAACCTAGTTTTTTTTTCAAAATGCATGATTCTGATACAACATTGTATTGAGAATCCAGCAAAATAAATTTTATCCAGATCGGACCAAAATTACGGAAGTTATGGCTGTTTTTCAAAAAAAAGTTAAAAATCTCTCATCTCTGAAAAAACCTAAGTTTTTAAACGTTTTCTTGAAAAACTGCCATAACTTTTGTAATTTTAGTCGGATTTGAAAACAAATTTTTTTTCTGGATGCACAATAAAATTCTACATTAGATTTCTTGTATTCCCAGTTTGCAGCATTGCTAGATCATGGAGCTAGGGGGGTATAATCGTTAGTTGGGACCCTGTATATTATGTTGATTGCTACTTTTACTGTGAATTAAAATAATTGATTTCGATTTTGAAATGATATAAAATCTAAATGGTCAGAATTGCTTGCGTTGAATTTAGGCCGATTTGTTTCCCCCTTTATTATTTCCCAAAAATAAACGTTTTCTTCGCCTGCATACTTTGCGGAACAACTGCTTCCTTTGCCACTTGATGGCGCTGCCGCCGCACCTTGGATTTTGTTGATCCATACAACAATATTTTCTCGGGGCTTCTGTTTTTGTGTGGCGATTGTGATGAATATGATCAAGAACTGTTAAAAAAAACAATTTTGCGCAAATTTGTTTTCATTCAGACAAAAAAAAGACATGGGAAGTCCCCTTCTCACGGCCAAACAAATAAGATTTATAGAATTATCTTGCAATCCCTTGAGAGAGCTATTTTCTCTCTCCTTTAATTTGAACCGTCTGATTTTTTCTCATGTGGCTTCTACTATAATTAATTTTTCATTTTTCCGAATCAAAATTTTATTTAATGGGAGCATATGAGCTGATAGGCAGAAGAAGGAATTTTTGCCAACTTGCATATGTTTCCATTTTTTATAAGCTTCCTGTTCAAGCCCACTTCATGCTTGGCTCACCTTCTTCAAGCAAAAACGTCTATGTATTGACTAATTAAAGACGTGTTGATCCCTGCGTTTCTGTATCGAAGAAGGAAATGCTATTATTGAGTAAGTAGTGTATACCACACCAAGGTATGTACATTATATCTATCCTATGTGCAATCTAGGTACTTCTGTTTAGGTTTTTTTGTGCTTATTATAATTGCTCAAAACATTAAATGAAAGAATAATACAAAGGGATTATTGTGGGATCGTGCTTACCACGTTTACGAGCCAGCTCTTGTTTTTTGCTTCTCTGACGCTCTCAGATTCCCATTCAGAGCACTCACAATGAGAGAGAGAGAGAGAGAGAGAGAGAGAGAGAGAGAGAGAGACAGAGAGAGAGAGACAGAGAGAGAGACAGAGTGCGAGAGAGAGATGGAAAGACAGTAAAGGAATATGTTCGTCTGGCAGAAGATAGCGACAGGCCGTTTGAGACAGTGCAACTGCTGGAGATGCGAGACGACAAAGGAAATGCATGGAAAGAGAGAGAGAGAGTGAGAGAGACACAAATGGTGACATGAGAGGCAGGTGAGAAATAGCAAGACATGCAAGACAAAAGCTGTAGAGAGATAGAGATGAGGGAGATAAGACTTGAGAGATAAATAGAGGGAGACAGTGAAAGAGGAAGCGCCGAGAGAGAGAGAGAGAGAGAGATGAAAAACGGAGAGAAGATGGAGGAAGGCAGTTATTTAGAGCAGAAAGAGACGGGAGAACGAAAGAGAGAAAGAGCCGGGACAGGAATTACGGAGACAGTAACTGAGAGAGAGGAAGATCATAGGGAGACGAATAGCTGAGAGAGACAAGAAGAATCGGGAGAGAGGAAGAAATGAGAGAGAGAAGCGAAGAAGCGAAAAAGAGAGAGGTAGAAAAGAAAGAGAGAGAGGAAGAACAGAGAGCAGAATAAAGAGAGAGATAGAGAGGTAGCACAGAGAGAGAGAATAGCTGGAGAGAAAGACAGAGAAGAGAGAAGAGATAGAATGAAGGAGTAATTTGGGAGAGAGGAAAACCTGCGAGAATAGTGAGTGCAAGGGGAGAGAGTGCGAGAGAGAGATAGGAAGCAGGCTTGCTATGAATGGAGAAGATTAGCAGCCGAGATATGTCGTAAAGGCGAAACCAGAGAAGAGCTACAGCGGAGAGAGACATACGTATAGGAATGCAAGGAAAAAACGATCCCCAGCAATTTTTATAACTTGTGACGGCCCAAAAAAAAACACATGTGTGAGATTACATAAGAAAAATATAAACCTGCTTCTCTCCGTCAATAAAAGCAAATAATTTAAAGTAATTATTGCGTTACTACTGCCAAAAAAAAGAACAATGCATTGTTCCTTTGTTTACCTTCCCCCTTTTTAGCTCTTATAGTCACTTTTAGCGAAGGCTTAAAAACCTCAAATTTATTTATACACTCCCTACTACTTCTTTAGAGAACAAACAAAAACAGAGAGAGGGAGTGAGATAGGGCGGGTTGGGACAGCAAGAAAAAAATTACATGTGCAATTCCATACATAAACAAGCTGTGCGAATAATTTACGGTGAGCACACGGCGTCATTAAATAACTTCATGGGCTGAGTAATTCCGTGCCGGGGAAGAGCCGACGACAGAGATTTGCAGGAGGACGAAGAGAAAAATAAGAGAGAGAGAGAGTCACATTATAGGAGGAAATAGAGACTAAACGACAAAACTAGGGAGACGTATGCAAATTAATAACCCGCGAAAATATATTTACCTATTTAAAAAAATTGAGAGAAACAAAAAGAGGATCAGTAGAGGGAGAGAGAGAGAAAACAGAAGAAAATTGAGGCAGGCGTTGGAAAAAGAAAGAAGAGACAGAGAAAGCGAACGAGAGACGCGCCGATAGATCAAGAGACGTACTTGGAGAAGTAAAGGGAGAACCCCGGTGAAAGAAAGAGAACGCGAAAGCATAGACAAAATCAAATATGATGGGAAAGACTATGATTTGAAGGAAACTAGGAGAGATAAAAGTATTATGGGTGAAAGAACGGAAAAGCAGAAAGGGAGATGGAAATAGTTAGACGGGAAAAAGAAGAGAAAGAAACGGAGGAAAAGTGGGTAAAGAGAAAAAGATAGAGAGTGGAAAGATCATAGAAAAAAGAGTGCAGAGGGACAAAATGGAGAGAGATCAAAAATTGAGACAGTGAAATACAAAGGAAGAAATAGAGGAGAGAGAAAAACAGAGAAAAACGAAGCGAGTGGGCAGAAACAGAAAGTGGAACGGAGAGGACAGCAGAACGGAGCGAGAAGGAAAAAACAGAGAAAGAGAACAACAATTGAGAGAGAGAGAAACACAGAAAATCGGAGAGAAAGAAACCGAGAGAGAGAAAAAACAAAGAGAGAACGTGAGAGAGAGAGGAAAAGAGAAGAAAAAACAGAGAGAAAGAGAGAAGAAAAACAGACAGAAAGTGAGAAAGAAAAAACAGAGAGAAAATTAGAGAACAAAAAACAGAGTGACAGAGAGAGAGAGAGAGAGGGGGGAACCGAGTGACAGAGAGAGAGAGAGAGAGAGAGAGAGAGAGAGAGAGAGAGAGAGAGAGGGAGGGAAAAACCAAGAGAGAACGAGATAGATAACGATAGAGAGGAAGAGAGAAGACAAAACAGAGAGAGAAAGACAGAAGGAAAAACAGATAGAAAGAGAGAGGGAAAGAGGGAAAAACCCACAGAGAACGAGAGAGAGAAAGAGAGAGAGAGGAAGAGAGAAGAAAAAACAGAGAGAGAGAACGAGAGAGAGAGAGGAAGAGAGAAGAAAAAACAGAGAGAGAGAACGAGAGAGAGAGGAAGAGAGAAGAAAAAACAGAGAGAGAGAGAAAGAGAGAAGGAAAAACAGAGAGAAAGAGAGAGAGGGAAAAAACCCAGGGAGAACGAGATAGAGAACGAGAGAGATGAAGAGAGAAGAAAAAACAGAGAGAGAAAGGGAGAAGGAAATACAGAGAGAGAGGAAGAGAGAAGAAAAAACAGAGAGAAAGAGAGATAGAGGGAAAAACCCAGAGAGAACGAAAGAGAGAAAAAGAGAGAGAGAGAGGAAGAGAGAAGAAAAAACAGAGAGAGAAAGAGAGAAGGAAATACAGAGAGAGAGAGGAAGAGAGAAGAAAAAACAGAGACAGAGAGAGAGAGAGAGAGGAAAAAACAGAGAGAGAAAAATCATTTAGACAGGGAAAAATAATGATACGAACTAGAAAAGTGAGAGAAAAAAGAGAGAGCAAACAAAGAAAAAGAAAAGAGACACCAGCGACAGAGAAGAACGAGAATGGAGACGAAAATAAATCCAGTTGGGGATGAAGAGAAAGTGAAAAATAGAAGGAGAAAAAACAGAGGAACGGAAGTAGGGAGAGTGACAATAACAAAACACGTGATTTCATTACGGCCTGAATAGCTGCGTAGATTGTGCCATATAATTACCATTTAAAGCTGTAGATGCAGAATGGATTGCGCCCAAAAAAAAACAGCTTACAAACGGAAGAAAAAACTGCTCCACAAACAAATTTGTTTCCACAGAAAATTTGATTTTCAATTAAAAAAAAAGATGTCCGATAGCATCTAATAGGGAAACAAAAGGCAATAATGGAAAGTCCAGGTGTGCGCACCTGTTTTTGCGAGAAAATCTGATTGTTTACAAATGTGGACTTACCATCTTTTGTATCTGTGTAGCCTTCAATTAGCTTGGTATGTATACCTGGATGCACAAAATTTTTTGGAGGAAATGCTACCTCCCAAGGGAATGCCACGTGCCATGGCAGGAAAAACAAATTTGGAGAAAATATATGCATATGGAATACATAGTTATTTTTGTTTTTTTTGGGAAAAATATGGTCGTAGAGAGGAATTTATATACCGTATGTTTCACGGAAAACGCAACCGGCTCAATCCCATATAACTTCTCTACAACAGGGCATAGCCATGAGGTCACTAGCTTGTTGGAACGCTAACAAGTCAAACTTTCAGAATTGGTAAGTATTTTGTAATAAATTTTAATTACTCAGATCCCTTCCACTTTAGGCAAGGTCATTGGCAAACTTAAGAAATTATAGGGTAAAAAAATATTCAGCGAAAATAACGAGACCTGGACTATAGCAAAATTGTTGCCCTTTTAAGAGTTTACGCGCCATGAGATTATTTACAAATATTGCCCTGGCAAACTTTTCCCCGGGTTGCGTATGACGGCGTATTCGTTTGTTAATATGAAAAAATCTTCATGTGGTTATTTTCCCATACTCGAATATTTATTATAATATTTATAATTAAAACATTTATTAAAAATGTAATATAAAAAACACTATTTTTTTGATTTGTTAACCCCGCATGTTTAACATGTGAATTTTTTCCCGCGTTAAACCTCCCATAATTTTTGAATGGAAAGGTTCTGAATAAAAATCTTTATCAATTCTGAAAGCTTGACGTCGTAGCGTTCCAACAAGCTAGTCAACTCATGGCTATGCCCTGTTGTAGAGAAGTTATAAGCGGTTGAGCCGGTGGCGTTTTCCGTGAAGCATACGGTACATTAAAATAATACAATATTAAACAACGAAAGGAAGAATTTAAAGGGCAGGATGAAAGGGTAAAGAGACAAGAATTGCGTTATTACGTGTATAACAAATGTTGATTTTCAGTTTTATGGAGTCCAATTGAACCACAATTTTTGGTCATCCAAATCCAATCACAGCCAATGATTATGTTTATCTCATAAACAATTTTGGGGCTCTTTACCCTCTCTCTCTCTCTCTCTTATATAAAAGGGAAATATAAAGGTAATGCTTCGTATATGTGGAAAGAGCTTCAAGGACATTGAATAGAGAATGAAAAAAAAACTTGTGAGGCTAATGTGGGCACAATGAATCTAAATAAACCAAATTGTGTACTCACTTTCAAATTGGATTCATGTATAGCGAGTCAATTTTTTATAATCTGGAAAATTATTCTCTGTCGCCAGGAATTTCCTTCCCCTCTGAAATCCCCTTTGTGTTAGACAGGAATGGTGAAATTGTTATAGTTCAGACAGGCATAAATTATGGATTTCAATATGCATATGAATGTGCACGTATTACGAGGTACACCCAAGCAGAAGTAGAAAAAATGGGAATAAAAGGACTTTCTACACCTCAAGCAAGCGCGGGGATGTGATAATATTACACTTGAATTTCTAATTTTTTAACTCAAGTCAAATTTTAAGCCAATTGGCGCAGAAAAATCCACCATGATTTGACCAATTCCGCATGGATTTGAATGGGAAATGTTTTGCTATAGCAATAGAATCCTAGACAAATGGTTTGGTCAAGAATTGGTCTCTAAAACAGATATTGTACAACAATGGATTCCATTATGTATACACTGGCTGTCAGACAATTTCTTATTTTTTTTTAGAGTTCAAACAAATTAAAATAAATAATGTGAAACAAATTAAAATATATAATGTGAAACAAATTAAAATAAATAATGTAAATAAACAAATTAAATTTTGTCAACATTCAATTAACTTAAATTTTAAATGATACAATAATCTCAATAGTACCCAAACAACTAAAAAAAACAGCTAAAAAAAGCTCAAATTAAATACGTAACATTATATAGGTCCAATATTTAATCAAGAACTCGCGTATATTATTCCTTAATTATGACCAGCGAATTAATTAAAAAGTAAAATCAAAAAATTGGAAAATCAAAAATCTTTTCGAGTTTTTCAATGGCTATTCAAGTACTAACTTAACCTGTTTCATTTCTTTTTTTTCTCGGTCTTGCGCAATTATTCAAGCAGACTGTCAGGATAACCCTACGTATATTAAGTCTGTAAATTACCAATTATAATATAACATTTTTTCGTAATTATAAACAAGGAATGACATCTGAAAAAATATGAATTAAAATTCGAATTAAAATACCTGTTTCTCCTAATTATGAATACAAATTTAAATTTCGGATATCTAAAATATAAATTCGAATTGCAATACAATTTTATTCAAATACTCAGGCAAAGGAATACGTGTTTAAATACTTTTCGAATACTTTTAAAAATTTATTCGTAATGCAATCTGGCATCATTTGTTGCTTAAAATGAACGCAAAATGAATACACAAAATTATAAATTGACTCCGAAACTCTGATTTGGCAACAATCGTTGCTTTTAATTGAAAAAATAATCGTTGCAATACCTTGATTTTGTAAAAAAAAAAAAAAAAAAAAACTTGCCCGACGGCGACAATTAGCAAGAAATGGCAAGAATTTTCGAATACGAATAAAGTAACGGAATCCAAATGTCAAATTATGAATACGAATTTAAATTTCGAATGTTTTTGCAATTAATTATAAATTCCAATGAAAATATGTTTCTGTCAAAAATATGGATACTAATTCCGATTAAAATACTGGAAAATATGAATATAATTCCGATTTGAATTCCAATACCGATTCAAATGTTATACCTTGATTATAAATATTTACCACAATGGAAGATGAGGTGGTCACAACAACCTGCAAATGCCCACATTTATGAACTGTAGCATGCTTTAAAAAATCATACTATCAAATCGGTGAGGAGAAATTTCGTAAGTTTCTTTTTGGTTAAAAAGCTGTAGCTTAAAATGCTATTAGAATTCCCTTTTCAAAATTCTTTACTTAAACCACAGCGGAAGAAAAAGGGAAAAAAAACGTTCAAAAAAGTGGCCACAATATTAAACGTTACCCGAATTTGAATTTGAATAATTAAATAATATTTAAAGAAATTAGTACATCCTAATTCCTTTGAATTTAAAATAAATCCAAATAGGAAAAAGGGTTCAATCTATCCATTCACCAATCCCCATTCATTCTCCATTCACCAGCCTCTCACAGGGGGTGGTCAGAGGGGAGAAATAGAAACGGGATGAACACGGGGAAAAATGAACAGGAAAAAAAAAATCCCTACGACCAACATTTGATGATTTCCTTGCCTTCTTCCACACACTGGCAGAAGGTCCCAGTGCTCTTTCGCCAGTGCTTCACGAGAGGGAAAAACTCCCTTTCTGTATTCTTCCAGCTCTCAAGGAGAGAGTGAGATGTGAGGGTATTACAGACACACGTAGAAGGCCCATCCAGAGAGTGAGAGAGAGAGAGAGAGAGAGAGAGAGACTCGGAGAGTGAGAAGCGTGAAGAAATATTTTGGAAGGGAACTCCTCGAGCTCATACAAAGACGTCTTGTGAATCTCGCATCCGAATTTCAGTTCTCACTTGACTCCCACAACAGGCGGAGGGAGAGAAAAATAGAGAGACAGAGAGTGAGAGAAAGACAAATAAAAGGATTGAAAAGGGGTAAAATGTCCTCCTGGCATTCCTTGTACAATCTCCTCTCTTGATTATTTTATTTAAGTCTCCATACCTCAGCATTATTTTTGTGTCTGTCCGGATCTTAAGCAAAAGAACAAAATTCTCCCTTAGCTCCGCTTTTTTTTAGATGGACTTTGAACCCTTTTAGTAGTTCTTGGAAGACAGATTTAAAGTGATTATCCCCTGTGCTCCCCCCTTAACTTCCATTATTATTAGTTTGGTCATCTATAATTCACCGGCGTCAGACATTTTTTCTTTTGGGGGAGACGCAGACAAGGCCAGAGACAGAGAAAAAGGAAAGGGGGAATTGTGTGACATTTTCCCTTTGAGGAAAGGACATTTCTGGGGCTGGAATCTAACCCTTTCCTAACGTGACTGTACGTGCGGCTGTACAGTATTACCGTTTTTGTATTAGTGAATCGTGAGTGTGCTCCTTTGGAAATCTGTCTGTGATAAAGGTCCTCAAGAGGGGAATCATAATAATTCTCTTGGGGATGGTCAGAAGCTGGTTTGGCTCTTGTTCGGGATTTGGATAGTGGAGAGGTGATTTTTGTTGTTAATTCGTTGTGCTGGAGAGTTGATGTGACAAAATGTAGAGGAAATATACATACAGATGTAACTATATGTAATATATATTTTGAAAATTATTTACACCTGGAAATAATTGGGAATTTATATTTAAGGTTTAAGATGCAGAATTTACTTTCAAATATTTATCTATACCATTATTTTTTACTAGGAGTTCGAAGAAGAAAGAAGGGCAAAAAAAATAAAGTAGAAAGAAAGGCAAAAAAATAAAGTAGAAAGAAGGGCAAAAAAATAAAGTAGAAAGAAGGGCAAAAAAATAAAGTAGAAAGAAACAGATTTAAGAGAAAGAAAGAGAATCAAGAAAGACAAAGCAAAATAGCAAAGACCAAAAAACAAAAACTGGAAAAGGCAAAGAAAGGGAGAGGAAAAGGGAGAGAAAAATTCAAAAATTTGGTGAGAAAGATAGAAATAAACAAAGTCGAAAAGGAGCGAAAAGAGAAAAATAAATAGAGGAAGAAAATATCAAAAAGGAGCGAAAAGAGAAAAATAAATAGAGGAAGACAATTTAAAAAAGGAGCGAAAAGAGAAAAATAAATAGAGGAAGACAATTTAAAAAAGGAGCGAAAAGAGAAAAATAAATAGAGGAAGACAATTTAAAAAAGGAGCGAAAAGAGAAAAAGAAAAAAAGAAAGAGCATTTCAAAAAGGAGCGACAAGAGAAAAATAAAGAAAGAAAGAAAATTTCAAAAAGGAGAGAAAACAGACAAATAAATTGAGGAAGAAAGTAAAAAAAATGAATACATAAATAAAAACAGACAAAAAGGAAAGAAAAATATTAAAAAAATTAAATAGACAAAGAAAGTCAAAGAAAATAGAATAAAATAAATGCATAAATAAAAACAGACAAAAAGGAACGAATATGTAAGAAAGAAATTTGGATATGAAGAAACACGAAAAAGAGAAAAACCAAAAAAGGACAGTAAAAGAGAGAGAGAAGGCAGAAATCGAAGTTAACAGTGGAGAAAGAAAGAGACAGACGGACAGAGAAACGAAGACATAAAAATTTTGCTGAAGCCAAGACAATTAATTCTCTTTGAAGGATGAGACTTCCAGGGCTATTTTGACTTGAAAAGCCGTGAAAAGGAGTCAGATCAGCAGTTTGAGGGAAAATGCAGTCTCCACAAGATTCTTGGGGGGTAATGTTTTCCTTTGGAATGGAACCATCCCTCATAAGTACATATTCCTACCCCTTTGGGCCCTTACACACCCTCACGTTATATCCATGTAAAAAAAATTAAATTAGGCGTCAAAAAAAAAAAATTAAATCAGGCGGAAAAAATCCCATTTGCAGAAGGAAATGTGGAAATTCCGGAATTTTAATCTGACATAATTGGTTACACTTATAATTGTCTGTGATATAGCCATTTAAAGCCGCAAATAATAATTCAGAATTCCAATGTGGAAGACGCCATTTTACTAGAAAAACCTTTTTTAATTAAATCAGCTGGAGGAATATTTCGGGGACAATTTTGTAAAGTAATATTCGTAATTTTAATACAAAATTCTAATTTTTTGTATAAAAACGGTGCAAAATATGTTTCTGAATAATGCACCATTGAAGGTCAATGAAATTCTTTTCTTGTTTTTTCCTTTCAGTGAAAATGGTTGGATATTGTTTTTATAAAAGCGTGTATCCCATTCTTGCCTTGTAAGCGATTTATTTTTCGTATATATATTTTTGGTATATTCAAATAAATGCAAAAAATAAATCCGTAAAAAAAATAGATCAGCTATCTATCAAGGCAAGAGCGACTCACCTTGAATACACGCACGCTTAAATTAACTGTGCATACAAAGACGTGGAACGTGATCCAGTTTAAATTTAATTCACTTTCCAGAACCTGCACATTCCCCTTTTCTCCTTGAATTTAAAAAAAAAAACTGATAACTTATAAAAAAAAGTGGAATGTGCGAAATGACGCTTTTGTTTCAGGGAAAGATTTATTATTTTTGAAGGGATATTTGTAATAACGAAAATCCAAAGGGATAACCCAAAATATTTGGGAGGATTATTGAGAAATACTTTTTTTTTTCTATAGGTGTATTTCTTCCTTTCGGACTTGACAAGGAAAATAACTGAATTTTTCTTCGGAGAAATGCAAGTTATTTTTCGGGATGGGGAAAACTTATGTGAATATCAATCCAATTTTACACGTAATTTAATTGTAGAATAAAAAAGGAAGCACGAAACAAGACAATTAAAGAGCATTTACAAAATACAATGAGCAAATCGGCGGATTAAAATAGAAAATTGCTTAATGATGCTCATTTATTTATATAAAATAAAATAAACTTATTTTTCAAATAGGAAAGAAAAAGAAAAAATTGGTGGGAAAAGAAAGGTAATTTCGTATTTCAGCTTATTTATTCATTTATTATTATTATTATTGAGTTGATTTTAAAATGTATTTAAATAAAACTTCAAATACGGGAGAAGAAAAATAAAAATATGAGTGGAAAACAAGCAAAATCCTGCGGATAAACGGAAATAAACAAATTAGGAATTAGAAAAATCTGCCACAATCAATGGCAAATGTAGACAACAAAAAATTAACGAATTGAAAGCATAACGAAATAGGAACAAAAAAATTGGAAAAATGTAACGAATTAAAAAAATCCGCAAAATAATAACAAAATATGGACAGAAAAACCGAAAAAATGTAACAAATTGAAAATTCTGTGGACTAAAAACGAAGTAGGAAAAAAGAGACATAAAAATATAAAAATTTAAAAGTAATTGGAGCAATTACAACTGAATCCAAAAATATTCGAGGAAGGTCCATAAATTGTAAAAGAATGTTCCAGAAATTATTAATCCAATTGTGAGAAAGTTCATAGCCGAAAAAAATAGATTTGACAAGGTTCCACACGTGTATTACTTGCATTAGAAAGTGATGATAAAAAACGGAAGAATAATCCAAAAAGTTGTCAATTCCAAGGTCAAAATTCACATTTGCATTGGTAGCAAGTTCATTTTTTTCCCCGTTCCCCCTTAAATCTAAATATGAGAAGTGTATAGTATAAAATAAATAAATAAACATTAAACTCTTTCATACAGATCAAATAGATATAATCTCCGCCTAACCCTTGCACATTGCAATTTAATCTTCAACTCATGGTGTGTAATATTCCATAAAAAAGGTGAATTATTTCTATCTCATCGTTAATATATGTATTAATTTACCTCATGATTTTTTTTTTCTATTTTTTCCTATCTATATAGATTAAAAAAAATGGAGGGAAAAATCTCCACCCTCAGCCAATATGTGGAAGTGAATGAGGTGGGGAGAGGATATTTTTGAAGAATATAAACTGGTCCAACCAGTCCCAAAAGAAGACCCACGCTTAAACAAAGAGAAGACAAACAAAGTGTGGAAATATATACTTAACCTACACAAAAAAAAATACACATGTAAAAATATGACTTGAAAGCTATAGGGATGTCCGTATAAACCTTTCAAGATTCACATTGAGGAGAGAGAACCTAATGTAAATAGAAGGTGAATGTGTGTACTCTGCACAAATAAATAGAGACCGGAATATTTTTTTTCGGGGAAATACCCAAAAATTTTTTTTTGAAGTTCCCCCCCTTTTTTCAATCTTTTACTTTTTTTTTTCTTCTCTGGCTCGTTTCCACTCACACTGGAAAAAGGGATAGTTTTTTAACCTCGTGAAATGTGACCTGTGAAATGTGTGAACACACCTTACTATTAATTACCTGACAATTACGTGTGTGCGAGGACGTGTCAAGCAATAAACATTTAAAACAAAACATATTTCGAAAAAAGAAGCTTCTTCCAGTAAAAGCAAAAAAAAAAATCTTCAAATACGAGAGACAAAATATTTTTCAAACCAAATACAAAAAAAAAATATTTAAGCAAGAAATTTACAAGCAAAATATTAAAAAATTCTCAAGCAAAAGAAAAAATATTCTCCAAGCAAAGGAAAAAATATTCTCCAAGCAAAATATTAAAAAATTCTCAAGCAAAAGAAAAAATATTCTCCAAGCAAAATAGAAGAAAAATCTGCAAGAAAAAGAGTAAAAATGCTCCAAGAAAGAGAATAAAAATTCTCCACGAAAAAGAATAAAAATTCTCCAAAAAAAAGAATAAAAAATTTCCAAATAAAGAATAAAAAATTTCCAAATAAAGAATAAAAAATCTCCAAAAAAAAGAAATAAGAATTCTCCAAGCAAAAGAAAAAACATTGTGAAGCAGAAAAAATGTGTAAAAAACGTGAATAAAGTTTTTCCTAAAAACGGATTCTGCCTTATCTATAAATGGAAAAGTGAAGGAAATTCCCCTTAAAAGTGACCTTAGTTTAAGCTGGAAAATAAACATGACGGCGTCATGATTAATTATGCTCACGTCATTCCTTTGGAAATTCTACAAAATAAACGTTTTTTTTAAATTATAAAACCGTCGTCAATCACCACGAAAAAATATTTCATTTAAAAAAAGCTTCATTTAAATGGGATGTAGAAAGTGAATTAGTTTTAAAATATTGAAATACTCTCAATAATCCCCGTCGTTCGTCTCATTTTGTCCCAAGAAATGTAGGGGCTCAGTGGAATTGGAGAAGTTGCATTGCGAAAAAGTTTTTCAGTGCATCAAAAACGTGGAGGAAAATGCAACAATTGCATTGTCTTCAATTTACAACGTAACATTGTGGGGGAAATGAGAAAAGAAAGTATTTAGTTGGTGCTAATTGAGAAAAAGTGTCTAAAGTGAAGTGTGAGTAATGAAGGGAAAATCGGAAAGGGACGTCGTGGGGATTTAAGATGGAAAAATACAAAACTTTTGGCAGTTATTTCAGTGACTGAAAATATATTTTGAAGGAAAGTTGCTGGGGAAAATGTCTTTCACCGGCAGCAACACGACGACGACGACGACCATCAAGAACGATGATGGGGTCACCACCTACGAGATTCGCTTTGAGAGGAAGAAGTAAGTGCACAATTTTTATTGGCATTTCATTTCCAGAATTGAGATTTTATTTTATGTGCATTTTTATTTTAAAATTCTACATTCATTTTTTATTTATACTAAACGAATCTACTAAAAAATTATTCGCACTGAATGCGTGTTGCGCTTGCGCGGTACTAAAATTCAGGACAGAATTGCGGATCCTCTAATTGGTACGATTCTGTATGGATTTCAAATTGTTTTGCCGGAAATCAAAGGGACATACAAAACGGAGGAAGTTCAGCATGACAATTTGACATGCGAAACCAAGAATTGTTATGGCTTTTGCTGCCATTAAAAATAGACAATTGTAAAATCAAATTGCCAGTTTTAAAATAAAATAGCCAGTTTTGAAATAA
The DNA here is from genome assembly GCA_034698585.1 of Disparrhopalites patrizii. Lineage (NCBI taxonomy): Eukaryota > Metazoa > Arthropoda > Collembola > Symphypleona > Sminthuridae > Disparrhopalites > Disparrhopalites patrizii. The sequence goes on along the minus strand of JAQGBT010002451.1, from coordinate 2,414 downwards.
AATAGCCAATTTTGAAATAAAATAGTCAATTTTGAAATAAAAAAGTCAGTTTTAACATAAAATTGCAGTTTTTAAATAAAATAGCCAGCTTTGAAATAAAATCGCCAGTTTTTACATAAAATACATAGCCAGTTTCAAAAGAAATAGCCAGTTTCGAAATAAAACAGCCAGTTGTAAAATAAAAACGCCAGTTTTAAAAATTTAGCCAGTTTTAACATAAAATAGCCAGTTTTAAAATGAAATCGCCATTTTTGAAATAAAATCGTCAGTTTTTAAATCACATTGCCAGCTTTGAAACAGAATCGCCAGATTTGAAATATAATCGCCAGTTTTAACACAAAATAGCCGGTTTAAAAAAAATAGCCTATTTCAAAATAAAATCGCCAGTTTTAACAATTTGTCCAGTTTTAACGTAAATTAGCTTGTTTTAAAATGAAATCACCATTTTTGAAATAAAATCACCAGTTTTAGCATAAAATAGCCAGTTTCAACAAAAATAGCCAGTTTGAAAATAAAATAGCCAGTTGTAAAATAAAATCGCCCGTTTGAAAATAAAATCGCCAGTTTGAAAATAAAATCGCCAGTTTGAAAATAAAATCGCCAGTTTGAAAATAAAATCGCCAGTTTGAAAATAAAATTGCCAGTTGTAAAATGAAATCGCCAGTTTTAACATAAAATAGCCAGTTTTAACAAAACGTAGCCAGTTTTAACAAAACGTAGCCAGTTTTAACATAAAATAGCCAGTTTTAGCAAAAAGTAGCCAGTTTTAACATAAAATAGCCGGTTTTAAAATAAAACAGTCAGTTTTAAAATAAAACAGCCAGTTTCAAAATAATATAGCCAGTTTAAAAAGTGAGCCTTGGGTGTTTTGTAACAAAAATATTTGTCACCCTGTACACGGGTATATTTGTAGGCAGGAAAGAAAATCATATAAGGAATGCATGTACATACATTGGTCCAGAGATGCAAGATTGATATATGTTTATGACAATAAAGACAAAAGCAAAAAGGGTTAAGACCAAGTTTTAGAAAATACACCTTACATATTTCTCCATGAAAACCCTCCAGTACACCAGAATGTTGCACCGTATATCTGACCGAACTAAATGGGACAGGAAATACAAGCGTGTTCATTTATAAGAACCCATTAGCTCGGGCCAAGGTTTTTTTCTTGATTGTGTAATTTATTTTTTTGTACAGTGTGTAAAATGAGATTTTTTGGACTTATTTCCTTTTGTTTCGAAGCTGGTCATGTGCATACCTACATATATGTGGAGTGCATATTTATTGTGCTACGTATAGTAGACTGTATATGAGGACGAAGAAGTGTGACACTTAAATCGAACTTTTGCGTTTTGCTTATCGTCTGACCACACACTTTTACGATATTTTTTCCTCCTCCTCCACCTCTTTCGTCATCCGCACTCACTCCCAGTAGTTGTGATTACTCGTGAGGACGGACAGCAAGGCTGAGTGGGCGAGACTGGGATTGTGAAAGGAAGAGATAGAGAGCAAACGAGAGTCCAAGGAGCCGGAAAGGGAGAGACAAATTATATTCAAATACTGCGAGAAAAAAGAACCAAAGAGAGAACCAAAGAAGAACCAAAAAAGAGAGCCAAAGAGTGAGGCAGAGAAAAGGAGAAACGAAGGAACAGAGAGAAACATGTACAGAGAGAGGAAAACGAGAAAGAGAGAATGACAGTCAGGGAGAGGGAAAGACAGAAACAGAGAAAGAGACAACAGAAGAGAGAAAGACCTAGAAATGAGAGAGAGCAAACGAGCGACAAACAGGAGACGAGAGAGCCTGAATATGAAAAAATGAGAAAGAAACAAAAAGGAAAAAGAGAGGAAAGGAGAAGACAGCAACAAAGAGAGGACGAGAGAAAAATAGTGAGATCGAGAAAGAGAGAAGGAAATAAAAAGAAGAAGAAGACAAAAAGAAGGGGAAGAGGAGGAAAAGAAGGAGATAAAAAGGGACAAAGACATACAAAAAAGCAAGAACGAGGGAGAAAGTTAAGGAATGTCGTTGAGCAAGAGAAAAGATAAAGGACAGAGAAAAAAGGAGAGATAAAATTGAGAGGAAAATAAAAAAACTGAGGAGAGAAACAAAGGTGAGAGATAAAATTGTGAGAAAGACAAAAATGGAAAGAGAAACAAAAGGAGAGAGATAAAATTGAAATTGGGAGAAAGATAAATTGAAAAGAGAAACAACAGGAGAAAGAGAAAAATGACAAGAGATAAAATTGCGAGAAGGATAAAAATGAAAAGAGAAAAAAAGAGATAACATTGGGAGAATGATAAAAATGAAAAGAGAAAACAAGAGATAACATTGGGAGAAATGATAAAAATGAAAAGAGAAAACAAGAGATAACATTGGGAGAAATGATAAAAATGAAAAGAGAAAACAAGAGATA
>JAQGBT010002450.1:0-24074 GCA_034698585.1 Disparrhopalites patrizii | reverse complement strand
TTTCTCTCGTCTTCAAAATTTTCTTCTTCCTTCTTCTTTCCAGTTTTTTCTCCTTGATCCTTCCTTTTTCTCCTTGATCCTTCCTTTTTCTCCTTTATCCTTCCTTTTTATCATTTAAACTTCCTTTTTCTCTCCCTTATTTTTTCCGTTTTTTCTTTTCTCTTTTCTTTATTTTGTCTTTTGCCTTTTCTTTCTTTTCTCTCTTCTTTCTTTTGTCTTTTGCCTTTTCTTTCTTTTCCCTTTTCTTTCTTTTATCTTTTGTCTATGCTTTTCTTTCTTTTCTCTTTTCTTTATTTTGTCTATGCTTTTCTTTCTTTTCTCTTTTCTTTATTTTGTCTATGCTTTTCTTTATTTTGTCTATGCTTTTCTTTATTTTGTCTATGCTTTTCTTTATTTTGTCTATTCTTTTCTCTCCCTTTTTTCTTTTTTCTGTTTTCTTTATTTTGTCTATTCTTTTCTCTCCCTTATTTTCTTTTGTCTGTTTTCTTTCCTTTGTCTATGCTTTTCTTTCTTTTCTCTTTTCTTTATTTTGTCTATGCTTTCCTCGCCCTTATTATCTTTTGTCTGTTTTCTTTATTTTGTCTTTCCGCTTCTCTTTTCTCTCACTTATTGTCTTTTTTCTCTTTTCTTTATTTTGTCTATCCTTTTTCTCTTTTCTTTATTTTGTCTATCCTTTTTCTCTTTTCTCTCCCTTATTTTATTTTTTTCGTTTCTCTTTTCTTTATTTTGGCTAGTATCCTTTCTCTCCTTTATTTTATCCTTCTTCTCTTGCTCTCTATTTTGTCCCCTTTATTTTCCTTCGTCACTCCTCTCTCTCTCTCTCTGTTTTTAAATCTTGGGATCTTATCTTTTGAGATTCTCTGTATTTATTTCCTCCCGGTTTGTCTCTGTCTATATCCCTCCTAAAATCTTCCTGTAGTCCTTTGTCACCTTTATTGGTGTCTTTTTCGCTGATTGTCTACTTCCTTTTTTCCCTTCTTCGGTCTCCCAACGAGTTTCTACATAACTATATAATATGTACATATCTACATAGATGTGTTTACTTACGGTATGTCTTCTAGTACTCATCCAATTGATCCCGACATGAATAATACAAGGAAGAATGAAGCTGCAGTTTGTATTCTGTATTATTAAGCATTCATGCATATAGTATGCACATGCGCATGTATAATAAGTCCGATTAATGCAAGAATGTATCAGAAAAACAGTTTAACCACAGAAGCCGAGAAGCCTATGAAGTCTCCCTGTACATCCCGATTTTAATAATGGAATTCTTTTGATGCTATTATTCCCCTTGAAACGTAATTCTTCACAGCGTTTGTGTGGGGAAGCATGAGATGAGACACTCGAAGCCTTTTTGATTTATTTGTGTTGTCCTACCTACCATTACCTCCCTGACATACATATCTCATTTCGTATCGAAATTACTTCGTTAAACCACTCAAAAACTATACCTTTCTTAAAGGCGAAGCAAAGTTGAGCATGTGCAAAAACAAAACAAAAAAAAGCATCTCTATCATCAGATACATAAATAAAATTGCACTTATAAAACGTAATTATCGCTTTGTGTAACCCTTTTTCAAAGGGATACAACATACTACTCTCTCACGAACCATCCTGACTGAGTGTTGCGTTAGCCTACAATCCTGATTAACTCTACAGTCAGTCAGACTGTTACTTATTTTCAGAGAGATATGTGGAAATGTGGATTTTCTCGAACCCTTTTGGCACCTGTCATTTTGTAAATAGCACTTGGACTGTAAAGAAAGCTCGCTCCCTCCTGCCGGAACGATTACTTTAGAAAAAATAACTACACCAAAAGATAAGGATATTATTAAACCAGCTGAAAAAGTGGAAACCTTTCCATATAACTACACACATGTAAGCATATATGCATGTTCACACATTTTTTCTCTTTGATAAATAACGTAATGAGCGTCTCTCGATGTAATACCAAAAAAACAAACGTTTTTTTTTTTTTTGCAGAAAAAGAATATCCCAGTAGGATTATAACTGTCTTCATCCTTTTTTTTCTAAAGGCCCATAAGGAAATAATTGTTTGTTTTGATATGAAGAAAAATATCATGAGCATCTCTTCTCACCTCGACATGTGATCCAAATAGTTACAGCCGCGCCGTCCTCTTCCATTACATCTCCCAGAATAGTTACAAATCCTCCAAAGGAGACCGTGGTGAGATGGACCGAAAACAATATTTTTTTTTTTATCTGTATACATTTTTATGAACTTTTTTAAGGAACATTCCACCCCATTTTTATTACTGAACTAGGCCTACTTTTCTCCACTTTTTATGGATCGATTCCAATTCTATTTTGTTACAATATTATGGTTTTTTTTCTCCGAAAAGATTCATTCATTGGACGTCCACATGTTCAAGCTATAAAAATGTGAGGGAAAAAAAAATAAACATATGATTTTTCCCTATTTTGATACACTTGAATTGTCACCAGGATTTTATGAGTCAAATATGGCAGGAGAAAGGAGTCCAATTATGGGACAGAAAAATAATAAAGAGCAGATGGTATGTACATTTCATTAGGGATTGATTCCAAAAAAATCCCCAACAAATCAAATAAATATACATACAAGATAAAATTCCCAAAAGAAATCTCCAACAAATCAAATAAATATACATACAAGATAAAATTCCCAAAAGAAATCCCCAACAAATCAAATAAATATACATACAATAAAAAAAAAAGCCTCCATCGCAGATCAGTAAACGCATTTACGTCCGATTTGCCGCTTCATCAGCCCGTCATGGGGACTTTGGATTAGCCAAATTATTAGTTTCGGATTAGTAAAAATGTGGAAGAACAAACGAAAAATAATGTTCTTTGTGGTATTCTCGCTTTCATCGAAATAATTAAATTCCGTTGGATTTCATGACTAATTGCGGCGCACGTGCTGCCGTCAGAAGGAAAAGTTTTTTTTATTATTGCCCCACAACTTCTGGACTCGACCATCTGCCTTGTTTAAGAACAACGAAATCAAGAATGATGACAAAAGGTAATTTTTACCTTTATGGATTCCCTTTCAATCCCTCAAAAAATGTTTTTGTCATGATTTTTTTTCTATACACCTTTCCATCTCTGGTATCAATAGACATGTCACATCATTTTGATATCCTTCCCCTGTGAAGTAGGATGGGAAAGTATGCCTTTTCTATTAGCATTCGTCTCCCCCTTTAAATACCATTTGTGTGATCTATGGAGTACGAATCGAATAAAAGGATTTACTAATAAAAGAATTTAAAAGGGGAAAAAAAAGAAAAAAAAACTCTCTCCATCTTCTCACCTGCCACGAGATTTTTTTTTTGTTCCATTCATACAGGATACATATGGGATGGAGGCTGGCAGAAAAACCTCAAACAAAAAAATCTCCTTTTCATTTTTATTTCTTTTGCCACTGGTTTTTTGAAAGTAAATAATAATTATTGTATGCCTTCAAATAAGTCAGCGAATAATGTCAAAACATTGATGGGAATACAATGGAAAAGGAAATTTTGGGGAAGGTGTACAACATGCAAGAGTGCTTTCTTCCTCGGCCCTTTTTTTTTCTCTTTCAGTAAATGTTTCTAAGTAGTTACAAAGTATTTTTGTATCTCGAATATAAATGCATTCATATAGAGGGAATCCTTCTTTTAGGGTTATACAATATAAATTACAAATACAGGGTTTTTAAAGGGGAAATGCACCGTGCCAAAGTGCCCCAATCAAGTCCTTCAAGGAGAGGAAATTTTATTGCCGAATGAGGAACATTTATTAGTAGGCCAACATTTTTTTATAATTCAATAATTGTAGATATAAAAGCGTTTTTAGTATCATTATTAATGTAATAAGAGCTTATTAAAAAAAATCAGGGTTACTTCCCATTTCAACCATTGTCCATTACAATTTATACCTTTTCAAAAAAATGCTATTTACTAAATCGTGAATAATAACATCAATAACTATTTAATAGTGGAGTTAATACGTACATTTGATGGATTAGACAATTTGCCTTGTTATGGACATGACAACTGCCAAAAATGTTTATTGATTCACATTTCACATGCTCAGAATATCAGAAGGAGCCTTGAGATTTTGTCCTGCATTTCATATTAACCCTTCAAATCTCAATATAATATTGACATTGATTTTTTATGATACTTAAACTATTTAAAAAAGTTTCTCCTGCCAATCTCCAATTTTTTTCACACTGAAATTTCGAGGGTGAATTGTTGACACATATTATGGAGCTGTCTGGTTCATTCTATTCAATGGTATATTCTTTTAAAGGTCGACGTTCTCCTTCAATTATGAGTATTGTGTGTGGTGGCAGCAATTCTGCATCAACAGTGGAAGGGTTACCGAGAAAAAAATGAATATAAAAAATTAAACTAATAACGCTATTATATTTAATAATGCTAACTTCCAAATTAAACGGCAAACTAGGAAATAATGCAGGAGAAATACATACAACAATACAAGGGATACATGGATGGAATCAATAATAAATGGTAGTAAATTATTTTCTCAATTTTTCATATTTCATCCCTGAAAATAATTGAACAGAGGCAATCAAAGTATATTGACGTATTGTACGTCGAGTTTAATCCATTAATTACAGATAACTCCCGTATTTTTGTTAATTTTATGGGGAATGAAAAATTCTTAAACAGCTGGAAATTCAATAACCAAGAAAACATTTTAAAATAAACTCACCCACTCAGGACCAGGTGGAGGGAAAGGGTTGACGGTATCTCGTCGATCCAGAATTAACCTGATGGTGATAATCACGAAATAAAAGAAGGCAAAGACAGCACAACCAATCCCAATCATGTAAGCCGTCGCATTCAGCTCCTTCACAGTTTCCTTTGGTGCTGTCGCAGTCAAATAAAGAGCCCCTAATTATTGGATGGTCCATATAATTTAAAACAATTAACATTGAATCAAATACAGGCACACATATCTGAAAAGCAACATTTTGCTTCAAATGTGATTGTAAAAGCTTTTAGCCTTCTACTTAATTTTTGCCCATAAAATTTTCCATAAAATTTTCCACCAAATTACGTACGATTCATTTTTACAATGTAGTATAGCAGCAATTTAATGGCCTATTCAAATTAAATTAAGGGAAAAAATAATTACCGTAATCCATGATCACCTCGGTGTTTAAAACAGGCAGAATGAGTCCCGAATTTTTTTTTTTAAATTACAAAATCTTTGTACAGAATATTTCACCTTGAATCACCTTGATCTTTGCATTTCTCCTGCCTTAAGCGAAAAGTCTCAGGAAAGGCGTGTAGTGATTTTTTTGAAAATTATTTTGGTTTATTTAACCAAGCATTTTTCAGAACGGACACCACTGAACGAGACCTCGGAATGACATCACAAGAATGATTTGTCTCACGGACTTTTCGTACACAGAAATGGTTATTTACTAATTACATATGTACAAATAAATGTTACAGTTTTATGGGGTTGAAGGGAGCCGTAAAAAATTGCAGTTTAGCATTTCATTTTTTTTTCTACCCGTATTGTGTTCATTGTAAAAAAGGGTTTCGCAATGGCAGTAAGGACAAATATGACTGTGGGTGTCATTTGAGCTTTGGAACATTTGTTTTCGACTTCTCCGAGGAAGGAACATTAAAAGGTGATGATGAATGCGTAGAAAAAGTAATTTTACTAACAGCATACTACTACAATTTGCGTGGGAATGACTTGCTTACTTTCTTAAGGGAAAAATGTCGGACCAGGAAATTGTGGATTATGTATGTTATATTTATATTTTGTATAGGTGTAAAAATACATATTTTTATATTGTTCATATGTATATTACTGGTAATTACTTCATTGCTGCTGGAATATAATCAGTAATCAGCGAAAACTTATTGCATGCCGTCTGTTGCTAATACTTCCAGACGCAATAATTAAATAAATCATGTCCTTGTGTAATTAATATTGTCTTGTGGGGTGCTTTGAGACGTGACCAAAACCTCAAACAGCATGGGTATCATATCACCGAGAGCATCTCAAATTTTAATTGTTTTATTTTTCTGGAACCATAATAATGACGATTGCATCATACTTTCTCGTTGACAATGGGGCGACGCTTTTTCTGAGATACTTTTCAGAGTATTATAAAAGTATGCGTAATTAATTCGAATTCATAACACTGGAAATCGGACCTTGGATCAATTATTATGAAACTCGTCCCATGAGAAATACTTCCTCCCAAAATTGAGTTGCGCGCAAAACAAATTTACTATTTTTACAATTAGATGCTTATTACAAAAAATTGACCTTTGTACACCTACATTATGTTATGTAATACAGCGAAGCATATTAAGGATTTTATGTATGACTTGGTCAGTTTTAATTTTTAATACTTAAACGACGATATGTATATATTAAGCCAGAGACGAGCATTTTTTTTCTCACTGAAACAGCTTATTCTAAAAGGATACCAAAATCGACATTCAAAGTTATTTTACAGTAAAAAAAAATGGGAAATTTTATAGCTTATGAATCATACCAATTGACACTACAAAGTTTAAAACCACATAGGTAATTGTTAATAAATTAAAAATAATTATCAATTATGATTAGAAACCTAAAATTACAATAACAACTAACGAACTAACCACTACATGCAATCCACTTGGATGTAAAAAAATGAGGTTTTGTATTCGCTCAATTGTAGTAGCTTGCTAAAGTTACTAAAAATGAAAATGACATTTTATTTGTTTATTTCAAACATAATTTTTGATGGCATTTTTTACAGGCACGAACGATGCAACATGCTTACCTAATTAGCTTAATCATGCATCCATCGATCCATCATTCATCTCCAAATTCTTGGTTGAACGTCATTGTTTATTGTATCAAAAATTAACTCGCTCAGACGCCGAAAACGTTTTGTTTTCTGACGCTTCTCATTCTTCCAGCATATTTCTCAGGGGACTTAGCAAAAAGTTCATCAGACAGGGGATCACTTTAATATTTTCAATTGTGAATTGCAATATTAAAGGTCAAGATAAGAAAGAGAGCAATTACATGACAAATAGAAGGTAAATCTTTCGAAATTTGCTATTTACAAATTATATGTATTATTAATATGCATATTTTGTACCTACATTACATTCGTTTTTGTAAGGATTAGATTCCTTTTGTTAAATCCAGAGTCAAAAATATTTCCATGAAAGCATGAAATCTGCAGGGAGTAAAAGTCCTAAATCCAATGGTGGAACATCCCCTTGCCCTAGCCAAAAGGTCATGAATTCCTTGGAATCGCCGACGAACAAGAAAGGAACAGGTTATTGTTCAAATTATTTTCAAAAATACATGAAATAACTTTAGCCTGGGGCTATGGGAACATCATTAAACTTTATTTCCTTTCAAGTTTCGTAACTGATTTAATTATTGATGTGTTGACAAGCCCCCAAAAATAAGGAATCCGACGACGTGGACGGCTTAATCGACTCCCTGAATTACAAATTCGCCTGTGTCCCCGCTGGATTGGGCCGGCCAAGGAAGCAAAAGGATCCCTGCAAGCAATGGCCTTGGGCAATTAAGAACCAATCCTCTGTTCCCATTCCTATTCTTGGACACGATAATAATAATAAAGACACCGGCATCCGAGTCCTAGAGCCCCCGGGGGATTTGTCTGGTACACCGAAAAAGATGAGCGTGGCCTATCCATGGAGTCATCAACATCAATCACGAGTCCGGGATTTTTATTACGCGGATCCCGACGTCGACTACGGGGATGAGAAATCATTGTACAAATCGGATTTCTTGGGAGATAATTCCACCGACGATTCCAGAATTTATGGGCGGCCTAGCAATAAATCGGAACGAAGTTTAAGTGGGACGAATATACGCTCAAACTGTGAAGCAGATGCTGGGGAATCTATTTACACCGATGCGGGTGATGTGGAACATCTGCAACGTTGGCATTCCAAGATTTTGGATGAAAAGCGAAAGGTGAAGAAAATTTCGGGGAATAAGAGAGATGAGCAGAGGCGTCGGCGTGAGTTGGACAAAATTTCTCATCTGGATCTGGATGCCGCCTTTCAGACGCTCAGATCCGAGAGGCCATATGGGATGGAACGCAAAAATGAAACACGGAAAGGCATTTTTTGAGACAATAATGATATGAATGTAATACTGGCAATGTTGTTACAAATTAGTGAGTATTTGGACGGGAGATAATCTAATCATTGATAAAAAATAATTATCCAGACATTACTATTCATAAAAAGTGTACGATGTCAAAAATATTTACATTTAATGATTCTAAAAGTAAAACGTTTTTAGTGACCTAACATTGCATTGTTTCGAGATAATGTGTCAATACACCAGCTGTTCGTATTTTTTTGTGGTTTTTGTCTTTTAAACGTGCAGACATGCCTTTAATTGCTGAAAGTTTAATCAGACATTCTAGAATTACATACTCAAAGTAATAAATGGGATTATTCCTACATTTCAATTGTTAGATGCGTACGATATTTTTACTGAAAATGAAGGGTAAGGGTAAGACTCACAGAAAGAAAGCTCAGTAAACATCTTTTCTGCTAAATGAATAGCAAAATATTTTGCTGAATTTATTCACGCGATAAGTTTGTATTGATCACAATTTGCTAGACATAAAGGTCACATTAAGCTTTTTTGATGTTGAGGCACATCACAAACACTGGTTGCATCACAAATATACGACAAACTCATCAGCAAAACATGCTAGTAATTGTAATTACAATAGTTACTAGTTACTACAATAAAATGCTTCGTGTGGAGAACAGAAAAGTAACGCATTTAATCTAAGACCAAGTGATACAGGATGTGGTTTAGTAATAAAGGAATTGAAAACTAATTTAAATTATGTTGACTGATAATGAAGTAGGTCCATCGAAAAAACAATTTAGAGCTAGGCGTATAACACCCATTGATAATTTGCGCAATGAGAAAACGAAAGGCCCACTAAAATAGAAATGCAATGGAGGTGGAGTTGCAAGCACTCATGCCAAGGAGATATGGAGAATTCATCAGCACAGGAACATTTTTGAGAGATCCGTGGCATTTTGAGAATTTTCTTAAAGCGCTGTTGTATAAGCAATGACAGTGAATCTGTACTCCTCTGGATCCATTTGCATCCGTGCTTGGCAGACCTTAGCTGCATCCTGTTATGCGTATATAAAATACATATAAATAAATCTCATTGAAAACTCTCGACATAATAAACTAGAACACCAAAATTAAAGAAACACAAACTATTTTTCACCTTCAAGAGATCCTCAGGAGTCGTGGCTCCGTGATTTACAGGGCCCGCACGTCGGCCGTCAAGTTCCAACAGACTTCCTCCCTTATGGACAAAAGCAACAAAATGGGGCTTAATCTTTTCATCTAACCCAGGAGCGGCAGTCTGCCCCTCTTCAGCGGTTTGCTGATGTGCCTGACTAATCTTCTCGCTATTCCCAAGGGCCTCTGCTCGTTCTAATGGAGCCATGCCAGCAGTTTCGGTAATGAATTCTTTCAAGATTCCATCTTGCAATTCAATTCTGCGGAACAGGTCGAATAGGCAATTGATGTATTAGCCATTTTAGTACTTGCTAATCTACTTGTACACGGTGAAAAGTGCATGAAATATTTTAGGACAAGGCTGCACTAGTGTGTATGACGAAACATGTTCGACTCGAACTTACGCTTCAGTGTTGTTTGCAAGTGCATGAATTATTCCGACAGTGCCACAAGCATTGCCAACAGTTTGCTTCATGTAGAATACATCATCCGGAATATTCTGATTACTCTCTTTAAGTTTTTCATCTTCCTCCTTGCTATATTGGTCATACTTGTCCGAAATAGGGTACAGGAGTATAACCGCGACCACTGGCGGGGGTATTCCTCCAAGAGAATCTTCGTCCAATGCAAAAACATCTATCCATTCTCCTTTAGTAGCTCCCAGCGTTTTCGAATACTGAAAAGGGCAAAACGAAGTGTAAACAACCATTGGTAGTTAGACAAAATATACATACATTATTATACATAAAGCACGCATTATTATTATTATAGCATGATAATCGAAAGGAAATAAGAAATGATTGGCAAACATATCCTTAAAGGACTTCATGTTGGAATAATTACCTTCGACAGAACCTGGAATTAAAAAAATTGAAACCGTTAGTAAATGTAATTTTCATCATGATGAACGCCAGACATCCAAACGGAAGCCACAAGTATCCTCAACTGCATTTAGTTTAGTAAGAAACTGTACCTATGTCCCTGTGTGTATATATATTGGAACTGCTGAGCTTACTGCTTTCTAATAATATGTACAATGTACATGCATACACTATAGATACCAGATACACACATATGCTTGTACATTAAATATTTACGGGTTCACATTTTTTACGGACGACCGGACGAGTATCAATACACGGCTCGTGTTCCGTTTCTTCAAATAAAATAGTACTGGCAACTGGCATTGCTCTGAATCCCTATTATTACTTGTTACATACTCGGCTTGTGCGTGCAGACAGTAATTATTTAGCAGGGACGACCCAATAAAATCGATTAGCTTAACTCCAATAAATTCACCTGTTCCAGCTGGAAGCAAATATAAAGGATAGTACAGCGGTACAGTCATCTCCTGCTGTGTACTCAGTACTCACAAAAGAGACGCTATAATGTGTATCTAGGTAATCCAATAACTTCTAATTGAACTTTCCTACTTCTTCCATTGCAAGCAACTCCACCTCACAAAAAAGTAAATAGGGCACGGGCACATTGATATGCTACCGAAATGATAAATAACGGAAACAAAACGCAAAATGTTTTATGTCTATACAGTTCAGTTTACATAACATAGGATGGAAGTAAACCTCAATTCCTACCTTGTCTTTAAACTACACCTTAATGAGCTTGGATTTTACAAGAAAACTAATATGCATATGCATACTACATAATATACAAAACAAATACAAAACCTCACTACATTACATGCAGACTTATTAGACTCACCTCCGGATTAGATTCGAGTGGAACCCAACGAACCATTTTGAAACGCGAAATGCCAAGGACCTGAACTAAACGATCTACAAAACCACAGAAGAAAATACATTAATAAACCTCACAATTAATAATTGGTAGACTTCACCATGGTACTACCTAAGTACTGGGTTTTCAGTATTACCGAAAAATAAACTAAAAGTTCTACATACATTTATTCCCATATATTACATCAATAACTTTACAATTTACATCGAAGTCGATGTCAAACGATAAAAGTCAACGTAATTTTTCGCTGACCATTCGTTTAAAATAATACCTGGAAGGAATAAAAATACTACACTCAGCAGTTTCAGCTCTACAAAACGGTAAAACTTTAAACTAATCAAAATACGTCTTGAAACCTAGTAACAGCTAACAGCTCAAAACGTTCAACGTGCCTTCCCAATTAAAAAAATGTACTTGTCACCACCCCATACATGTATTAATTATGGTTTTGTAATCTTGCAATCACTACACAAATCTTACGGGCGAAAGACTTCCAACAGATATATACAACTTTGTAAGCTATAAACTCCTAAAAGCAATGACAAGGAAATATGAAAACATTACAAGCTAAATAAATATTTGAATTAAATAGTCAATACCAATTAATTTTCCACGGAACGGCGACGGTGATTATCGGTGACTTCTACGTCTGGAACGGGAAAAGCCGGTGAATAAAATCCAACTGTCAAGTCTCAACTGGACGTGAATGACTGCACGAAATGTGAAATAAAGTCTATAGAGAGAAAATGCCGGAGAGGAGATCGAGTGGCAGAAAGGAAATGCTCGGCACTTTTTTTTAACTTTACCAAAAGAGGGAAAGCGTGGTTCGTGTGCAACAGCTTCTTCCCGCCTTTCCCGCCCGGTTCAAATATGTTTTTAGAAGCCGTTTTTTAAAAATGTTCTAATTTCTTAATAAAATATATACATATTTTCTCATTTTTTTTACTTTGGCTGCAATTTGGTCCTTTAATTACAATTAAGAATTCAATACCTACAACATTAAAATTACCAACTGGAAATCATTAAGTTGCTATTACGATGTGTCCAAGTCCATTGTGTCAAGTGTGCTTTTCGCAGGGGAAAAAACGTTTTTTCGCAGAAATCAGCATCAATTTTACACATAAAATGAGAAAATTTATTAGTATGTATATGTGTAGCCTGTGTAGGTTCCTGTGTAATAATTGACATTAATAATAATTAATTAATTAATATTAATAATCATGGTGACAGAAATTTCAAGCCCGAAAGAAAATATGACAAAAACAAAGTGGTGCAAAAGTCAATTTTCGACCTCCAGAAGCACGAAGTGAAAATGAAAACGTATTTTTGGAATTACAATGAAATGTCTTCAGGTCAGAGGTAAACGAAAAATCGTGCTGGATTATGAAAAATTATGAAAGCCTGTGAAACTGTACAGCGTAACGCAGGTACTATTAAAACAATTTCATGTAAATGGCGTAAAATGAAGTTAATTTAGTTATTATTTTTTGTATGAAAAGAAATTCAATTAAAAAAGTAAATTTTTTTTTTCAAAAGTACTTGCATACTTTTATTTTTGGGATGCTCAAAAGATGAAAGGATAGGTAGAAGACAGTGATAGAGAGAGGTACTGGATTATTACAATGTTTTCCTGGAGGAAACATTACACAAAATCAACAATGAAATATTAGTGGAAAAATGAAAATTAAAGATATAGATGGATAGAATGAGAGGGAAAAAATTGGTTCAGGGGAGAAAACATGATTTTCCAGGTGGCCGGATGCCGTATTGGGATTACATGGATGAGATTATAGCCCAGGGATGGGGACACCGAAAAAGCCACCCTTGAAGGGTGACTTCTGGTGGGGAACACTCCTGATTGCGCGTGGACGTCGAGCCTGAACACCTGGAAACATCTGGTCGGGCCGCTCCATGAGAAGTGGTCCGTCTTCATTCTTGTCTGGGACAACAAAGTGGACATCATTTGGGACAGCTCGGACTTGTGTCTCATCCAGTGCGTCAAGAATCCAGGGCATGTTGTAGTCCACGCTGGTCAAGGTGATGGGAGCATGGACGTCGGGTCGAAGTTGAAAGAAGCACTCCATGGAACTCCAGTGGAACCCCACCACAGTTCCGTTGCACATCAAAGGTGCTCCCGTGTCGAACTAAAAGAAAAGTCCAAAGAATTAATACAATGGTATTATATACTCACAACTTACAGGTAATGTAATTCTACGTCATTGTAAAGGAAAAAAATAAAACAATGAAAAATCCAGAAAATCAAATAAAACTCACATTGCATAGTTTGGCTTGTTCCATGTCACTGACAGCCTCTGCGCAATGGAGACCTCGTTCCGGATGCATCCACCAACACTTGTCCGTCTGCAGCTTTGTTTGCACCTCCATAATAGGACCCGTTGAATTCCAGAAAGGGCCTGCACTCCAGCCCTTCAATGTACATTCTTGGGTGGAGGAATGATCAGGAGATGTCGGAAGTGGGACGCTGCTGACGTACTCGTTGAAGTCGAAAGGAGAATGCACCTTCATGATAGCAAGTCCTTGCTCCCAATCCGGACTAAAAAGGCAAACATTATTTGTGGTTAATACTTTCTCTGGTTTTACCAGTTACTAGGTGTTATACATGCTTTAATATAATATATATAGTTTTGTCGAATGATAAGTTAATTGTCGAATTGAAATAAAAGTAAATACTTATACGGGCTGTCTTCGTCGTCATCTTCGGTAAGTGAGACCGTTACCAAACGAAATTGCCTGGTGCGTTCTTCGGTCCAATTGAGACTTGTGTTGTACATCCCTGCTACCACCACAATTGCACCATACCGCCAATGAATGGAACAGTGGACGGAAGTGAGGATGGTGGTCGGGTTGAGAAGAACGCCACTGCAAAAGTGGCGCAAATTCGGAGAAGTTCGTGGTTCAAACCACTGGAGAGAGACCAGGTAAGGAGCTGTTCTCACAGGATCAGGAGTTTCGTAATCCAAACTCTTTCCCAAGAAATCCTCCGGATGCATTCCCTGCATTGGAGCACTTCTTCGTGCAAATTGTAAGTCTGTAAAAAACAATGGTAAACGATAAAACAAGTACCAAATTTCGGAAGTTAGATCAGTATGCAGGTATCTAGGTATTTCATTTACACGAATCCAGCTTCCAGCCATTACCATGCTACTTTTAATACTTTAAAAAATTACTTTTTAATTTACAAAAGGAAATATTTGTAGAACAGCATTTTTTTTTTTTTACAAAAGAACTTACTGGCAAAGATGCACGGCACCAACAATAGATGGATGATCCAAGACCTTACCATGGCTAAATCTTGGGAACAACAAATTCGTTCAGAATAAAATCTGAGGAAATAAAAATTCGAAAATAAAGGCTGTCGTAATTCAGAAAATCTGGAAGAGACCCTTTCTACTAGACTGTTCGGTTGAAGATGTGCCAATCCGAAATCTGTGATCTTTTATACCCAAAATCCATCCACGTATCCGACGTAGTTTGTCCAAATTTGTTAGTATTTTTATTTCAGGACATTGTTTCCGCACGTGCCAATAACATTTTATGGAACAAATTAAATTATTGAAGGTTTGAAATCCCACACTTTTTCTGATTTTTTACTAGTGCACTTGCCACGAGTTCTTGTTTTTACTATTTGGTTGAGGAAAATCCAAACGACTTCTGGAATTTTACGATCTTTTTTGGAAACTCATTTTCAATACACTTTTGACAGAAACAAAATTTTACCCTGACTCATTCATCACATATTCTGGTCTTGGAAATTTGCCCTAATAAAATATTACGACGCACCTGTGGTAAACATAGTAACATGAATGTCGATAGGAATTATAGCCCATTAATGAGACTATTCAGCATAAACAAGGTGAAAAAAACTATAACTTTGAAGGACAGCTAATGAGTTGTCATCAGGTAATCATTCGGATGATTCACAGTTTCATACCCTGGAAATTTTGAATCCGAATATCATGTCATAACAATTAGTAATGTAGAGAAATAACTTCTGGTTAAATTACTCACGCGGTAATGAAAAACATTTTATGATATTTTGCCACGAAAAACTTCGCAGCTGTATCAGCAAAAAAGACAAGGCAATGACAAATGGACATTAAATTAATATAATTTCGAACGCTTACAAGCTTGTCAAATGAGTCCACATGTACGAATGTGATTACCTTTAGAAGAGGGAATACCTTTTCGATTATTAATTCTATTAATTGGCAATTGCTGTCCGAATACACCAGTCGTGAGTCGTGTCCCAGTAGAGATGAATTCAATACTTTATATTGTTTATATTTTATGCACAAGACACGTGAATTCCACAACCAACAAATGATCCATGCTCATTTTCCCATCTTCAAACAGACGCATAATTAAAACTGATTAATCAATCTAAAGTAAATCTAAAGTTTGATAAAAAAAAATGTTTCTTTCTTTATTTGAAATAAAAATAGTCAGCTACAATCTAAGGAGTAAATACGTTAATATCTTCTGACATACCCAAAATAAAAGTAATTCAGAATATGCTAATTATTAAGTAACTCAATTCTGAATTCTTCCTGGAAGTCTGGTTGTAGCTCCCGAAGTGCACGAGAGTAAATTATGGAGTAATTGTTATCCCGTGTGCCGTGGGTTTTCTCAAACTTCAAATATCTTAACCACGGTTCTGTAGAAACAAACATACAGATTCAATGAAAAAACTGTTTACAGAGTAGGTAAGTATGAATAAGAGTAAGCTATGTATGAATGACACACAATCATGAAAAAACACTAAGCGATTTCTCAAGTATCTAGAAAGGATTATCTGCTTTACAAGTCAATTAAATTAGCTATCTCACCCGCTGAATCTTTGCCAAACAAGAAAATTGTGCGGTCGAATATTTCTCGAATTTTGACAAAACTCGGTTTCCCAGTATTCATTTCTAGCTCCACTAATGCCAGGTGTATTTGCTGCGAAGTCGGGTATATAGCTTGAACCTTTTTATACCATTTTCTCGCTTTGTTTAATGCAGATTGATCTAAATAGTGACATAAAAATTAACTCAAAACTTCATGAAGAATATTATAAGTTAAAGTAGAGACTTTTTTGTAATAAGTGTATGCGTTCAACCCATACTATTGGCAGGGGCTCCTTACATTCTAAACTGTAGTAGTTCAATACCCACAACCGGAGTTGCAGAATCACATCCTTGCATTTCGGAATCATACAAAGGTCGAACCAGTCATTCATTTTAACATTAAGATTCTTTTTTTGACTTAAAGTAAAAAATATTGTTGTCCAAAACTTGGAGTCCTCGATTGTTTCAGCAGTTTTCAGCAACGATTTTACATCACTGAGTGTCGATAAGAAAAGTTCAAAATTCTGCAGCTGGGTTTTAACATTCCCTTCGATTTCTAACAGTTTAATGTCCTTTTCTAACTCTTGTCCTGTGGGTAATGATGACATAAACTCCTCTGCGTCCCTTTGAAAACCAAGAAGCAAATGCACATTAACATTGTAACTTACAAAACAATATTATATGCACATATGTAGGTATGTAATTCTCAAGTATTTCTAAAGTTGATTTTGTAGTACAACAGCAAATTGGAAGTGAAAAGCATTAACAGGCTACAAAATAAATACGTACGCGTTGATTTCTTCCAGAAGACCTTTTGTTTTTACAGGATTAACGTCACTTAACGCTAAGTAAAACTTGAGGTAAAACTTCTCACTCTTCTTTGAATTTTTTTTGGCGCTTTTGTATATAACTTTTGCTAGCGCAAGTTTGTTAACAATTGCATCACCACTGTCCTGTGTAAGCACCTGTCAAACAAAACTCAAAATGTATTATCTATTATCAATAATAACAATAAATTTTGATGAAAACCCATTAAAAACAAGTCCAACGAATAAGAGCGGTAATGTTGCTGTACCTCGTCTAATAACTTCGGCTTAGTTTCCAAAATATTTACATACTCCAACTCCAAGCGGAATGCCTAAATGTTAAAAATCCTTGTAATTAAATTGGCAATTATGAATATCTAACAACCCGGTATGACAAAATCTAAAATGGGCAGTTATATCGTCATATGTATGATTATTTTCTTGCCGTAATAAATAATGCCTCTGAATTGGGATGATCCCTTAAACCCAATTGTAAAATTTTTCGGGCAGCATCAATGTTTCTGGGTGGTTTCAAAGACCACTCATATTTACTGGCTTCTATCCATAACTGCGGATACTGCTTTCCAAGCTTTCTGGTGACATCCTCAAAATTCTTCCTCACAGCGGTAGGCCATTTCTTGAAAGATAATAATATAAGATTTAAATAAAATCTTCAATTGAAATTGATCTTCAAAATCATCTAGCTATTATGTGCATAAATAAAATCAGTCCATAATAAAGTAATGTCTCACCTGTGACTTAGCAAAGTTGATTCTGGCACTCCAAAATTCTAATCTGTCATGAAATTTTTGCGCTGCCACACCAAACAAGGAATTAATCTGAGACCGAATCACTCCTTCAATCTGATCAGCTTTATGGTAGTAATTAGTTTTCTGCAACAATATTCAAATGACACAAGTTCAAATGAAGTCCTACTTGACCTATTTGACAAACACATTTTGGAGCCGATATTGTCCAAACGATTAATTCCTTACATCATTATCAAGTAATTCTCACTCACCTGTCGACGAGCCCTGATCAAATCCAAGAAACTGACTTGAAATTCAACATACTGGAGTACATCATCCAAAGTCCTCTCCATCCGTTGGATTTTGTATTCGTGGTTATTGAAGTCACTGACGATCTCGCTGAAAGCAATGAACAACCCCAGAATTAAAAACAATCAACAATCCCAAAATTGAAACGAATAATGACCGAAAAAACGACAAATTTTCAAAAAATCGCAAATTTCAAAAATTATACTACCCCCCTTCCATGAATGGCATTAATTATTGACAAAAATACGAGTAAAACTCACCCAATTTCTTCCGGTTTAAACAACTCGGTCAGTTTTAACAGTTCCAAGAACTGTATTTTGTCTTCCATCCGCCGGGTCACGAATTCTGCCATTTTACTTTAATGCAATTACACTCCCGAACAACTAATTGACCCCAGAATTTTCTGCACGAAGACACCACAGTAAAATAATAAAAGACCAGAGCGAGAGGATTTTTCAACCGGAAAGCAGAAATCTATAATAATTGGCAAAAAAGAACCACTTAATTTGTATTCTTCGATCTCAGTCACTTTCTTCTGCCAGCTAAACATAAATATCTACGACATAAAAACTACGTTGAACAACAAATCTCAATTAAATGTATTAAATTAGAAATTGACAAAGTTAATCTGGAAAATTCATTTTTCCACGTGGAAATGAAAATGTGTTTTGGTACAAATTTGCCACTCTTTGAGTTTTTCTCCAATTTGCGCACGCAAGATGGCAGCACTTTTCTTACTGATATCTCTGTCCAGAGTTTTTTTTTACAGCCCAGTAAAATTAAAACGTTTGTACTCGTTAAAATAATTGTAGCTTGTAGCCAAAGTTGAATTCGTTCTAATGTTAACGTAAACTATAAAGTATACTATATAGTCCAGATACATATAAAAAAAGACGTGTCAACGTATGCATAAAATTGATGTCACATTTCTAGAAATTTAGGGCAACCTGGAAATTCAGAATTGTAATTAACTTTATTCGAGACAAATACGAGGGGTAAAACAACATGAAAAACTTGAAATAGGTGCATTAAAATTCGTTAATGTCCTGAATCAGTCAAATAAACGGAACCCTGACTAGCCAAGCACAATTTCAGAGCTTCCTGGGCCAAATAAAATGTTTTGTAGAAGAATAATTGGGTCGATCCAGAGTCATTGGGGGCGGAGGCATTTTCATTCCGAAATTGACTGAGAATGCTAATTAACTTGCCACAGTCATCAATGTATTTTTTAAGGTATTCAATAGCCACCAACGCATTTCCCTTGTCCATGATTTGAGCGGCCTTCTCAAAGTAAGTTTCCACATTCTGAAGCTTGAGAAGGACCTGATTTTCGAATTTGCTGGAGCCTTCCAGTTCCAAGGGGAATTCGTTGAGAAGGGGCCAATCCTGGAGACAGGCTAGACAAGCACAAGAGAATCGATAGCGACCTTGAAGCCTATAAAGTCGGTCTTGTCGTCTCATTTTAGTGAAATATGGGCCATAATTGTCCGTGATGGCTTCTCCCTTGGCAATACTTTGGATACTGTGGATGATCATTTTGGTGCCTTCAAAATACCTTGAAAGAAAAAAAAAATTTGTACGGTGTCGGATTTTTTGCTAAATTAATTTGAAACTGGTTAGAATTTCTATTAATATGTACCTGCTGACATTGGGAGCGCAAGAATGGTTAAAAAAGGACGCCGTGTTATAAATGCCCACGCCCAAGCCAAAGCTTTTCGAATTTCTGAAATGTTCCCGGGACTCCATCATGAATTCACAAATTTCGTAGGCGTTATATTGCAAAACCTGGAGATTCCGGAGAATGATGGACCCGATGATCAATTCCTGTTCCATTGGCTCTGGATTTTTAAAAAGGTTGAGGTCAAACTCTTCAAAGTACCCCACCAGTCGAAGGCATTTCATGAGAAAAATTGCCATGACACAACGCTCCATGAAGTCTTCGGGTGTCCTAAGGTCCTCCAAGGCCACTAGATTGTGCACATTCTCGTAGGTTGAGTCAAAGGTACCTTCCGGATTGAGCAAAACTTGAGACGGCTCGGACTGAAGTCTGGAAATTTTCTGTGAGCAAATCAATTCTGAGATGAATAACATAAATCCTGCTCTCTTGGGAATCAAATTATTTTAAATTACCCTAATTAATTCCCCAGCGGTTGATTGCGTGACAATTCTCAGGGCCAAGTGACTCACAATACTCATTCCGGATCCGATTAACAGGGCCAAAATTTTGCATTCGTAACGGTGATATTTTTCCGATTCGGATTTACATTGTCTGCCGCAGAAGACAACATTGGCACATGTATCACATGCAACAGGTGCTGTTAGTCTCATGAAGCAATTTAGACAATGTGTGCCCATTCTTTCGGGCAAGAGAGCACTGGCATATGGATTCTCCAGGACCACAATTTCTCCAGTTCGAATGTGATCATTGGCCACGGCAAAACGCCCGGCTGATTCCTGGTATTCCACTCCGAATTTCGCACTTGCACACGGAAATTTCGGATTGGATTCCAAGATTTTGCGGTCATCGGGTGGCAAGGGGCTTGTTGAGACTGGAGATTGATTATTGTTACTATCCTTTTGATGAGCGTCAAGCTTTTCTTTGAGTTTCTCTAGTTTTTTCAGGAATTTGTCATCCGCCAAATTTTGGGTGGCCAAATGCGTGGCGAGTCGGAAGGTGACTTTGGCCTTGGCCACATTACCGAGAGCAAGATAGCATGAAGTCATTCGTTCGTAGAGCTTGTGCCTGCAAAGAATAATAATATAATTGTATATATTATTATTTACTCATTATTTACTCATTAATGAGTAAATGCACAATATAATATGGCGTGCTTGTGGATTTAAATGCGCAAATAAGTGTACCTGCTCCTTTCTGGGTAATCATTCGTAATGGAGAGCTCCGCATCATTAATAGCACTTTGATAGTCTCCCATTTTTTCGAACAAGGTCGACCTATTGGAGTACACGAAGGCCAATTCTTGACCCGAGGGAGCCCTCACAATGCTCTGGCAGTAAAGGAGCAAAGCCCGTTTCAAATCTCCTTGCTCAAATGCATGGTTCCCTTCCAATCGTTTCGTCTTGGCTTCTTCCTCATTCTTTGACTTGAACACCATTTCCGCCCGGACAGTCCTCCAACATTTGGACACACAGCATTTAATGCGCTCCAGATCTGTCCGGCATGCTTGCAACTCGCCCAAATCCACCAAAGGAGAGACTTCTTCCACTAAATCCCGAAAAAACCCTTGGGATTTATTTTGGAGCGTTTGTTGGCTACACAACTTCGCGTAATTCTCTGGGGTTTTCTCCATCTCGGAGCTTGTTTCCAACCGCACTTTATGAATTCCAGCACAACAATGTTTAAGAAACACTGGAAATAATTTTTGCTAATTTTTGAATGAGAAGTTATTCTCAAATGTTGCCTTAAACAACCTGGCCCGGGAAAAGTTACCCAGCGTGGCTTTAACGGGTTAAATAATCCCTCCCAAATATTATCAGCGGGCATACTCACACGGTATTGTAATTTGTAATAGGTATACAGCTGCCTACAAAAAAGGTTGTGGAGACTGAAGCATTTCTAAAAATAAATAAATTGCATCTAACCAAGAATCTTCGTATTGCATACAGATAAGTAGCTGTCACCAGCTGCAGTGAAAAGCTTTTCACTTAAAGGGTTAGCAGAACACGTGTTACATATAGGCAGAACCTTTTTTTTTTATTATTTACGTCTTGTTCTTATGTGGAGCAATGAACCGAGTGACCAAAAAACAAAGATTATGCTCATCCTTTATTTAAATCTATTCCAGAACAGCAGTACCATGTAAAGACCAGTAAAATGACTACTTTAAAGATGCAAAATACATTATTCATTACGAATAAACACAACAAACGCAATGCTGATATGCCATCCTGCTCTCCGTATCTTCAGTTGAGCTTTGTACTATATGTCATTCTTGCGAGTATTATTACGATCTAAGTGGAAACTCAAGGTCATGGTTTGCGTAGAATCTGTGTACGTCATGTGCCTCCAGGTAAAGCTTCATCACCTCACTCAAGTAGGTATGTCTCTTACAAAAATTAAAGATCGTTGCAGTAATTGTGTCTGCTGAAAACTATGGTGTATCTATGAAAACAAGGGGTGTATCACTAAAAAGAAGAATGAAATCGAACAATGTAGACGAAATATTAGCTCCTTTTATTAATATATTTTTTCAACAACGAAAATATATTGATAGAAGATATTTCACAGGTCAATAATTGGAATTTAGCGGAATCTTCATATAACTACATATATTACACCATATTTCTACGTTGCATACTCTACGAAGAAGTGACTATTTTCGTAGCCTCAGCCTCAGGTAAACTTTTTTAAATACAGGTGCAAGGTGCACTGAAAAGCTTAAGGAACTTGTTAATGCTGGAACTGATTTCATAAGATGCAGTCTTGTTTTACAAAGTTCAAACGTTCACAGTAAGTCAGGAAGAAAATACTTACAAAGCACAGTAACCAGCATGGAAATGGTCGTTCGACATAAAAATTAACATCACAAGAAACTCCAGTGCAGTGTTGGTCACAGCTTGACACTGACATGTAAAGGCTGACACAAATACTACGAAAGTACTGAATAATATTGGTGTGTTCACTATTGAACTTTGGCCACGTTACTAAGTCTTAATAACTGGAACGGTATACATCGTGACTTGAGTAATACCATATGCATAATATGTATTTGATGTTATTTTAAGAATAAAGACATTTCTGTAGTTTACTTAGAAAGCGGGAATATCAATAGCACTCTTTTGGCGACAAGGTTAATGATTTGAAACAATTTTTAAAGCAAATATAATCACATCATCCCATTTTTACAGTTTACCCAAATTAATACGATTATATGTGCCCAAATAGACATATATTCTGAGAACATTCATATTGTACGAAATACGTAATTGCATTAGAAAGCCGACATTTACTTGGTAATACATACAGTAACAATAAACTAATTTGGAAGTTAACGCTTAAGACTAGAGCAATTAACTGGCCTGTAAAAAGTTCAAATTCTGACGCTACCGTAAAACATCCTAGATACTACAATATAAAGTATAAACTATAAACAATTTGTAATCAGGCAAGGGAGATGTAGCTACAGGAAAATCAGAGACGTAGTTACATTTTTATGTTTTTACAGTTTTAGAGAAGCCGAGTGTTGTCCTGCCGTACCAATCAGCCAAAAATTAAAACAAGGTACTTCACATCCTTTTAGAGATTTGTACCGTTGCAGAAACTACTTGCTACACAACAACTGTAACTTAAGCATACCTATATAAGCAATTGGTAGTCAAAATTCCCTGAACGTCGGGTATTTTGCAGAACCTGTAAGTTACGATGACTGAATTAATTAATGATACTACAAACTACAATACACAAGGAATACGAAATACTACGAAACTAAGAACCATCAAAGAGAGTTTTTGCCACTTAGTCAGTCTTGTCTTAACATCTGATATTCCACCAAAGTAGTGAACTCGAGGACTAATACAAAATCAAACAATGTAAGCAAATGGCCTTTCCAGAGAAAAAGTTAATAATCTAACCTTTGTCATCAGTTCGTCGTTCAAATAACAATTAATTGTGACAAATAAAAAATAAGCCTCAGTTGAGCAACTATCAACTTACTTAACTTAGCGCAGGCTGGTAATTTCTGTAACATGAAGGAATATGGAAGAAATAATTTCAGACCCAAACAAAATGGAAAATGGGAGAAAATTATGATTGATTACTATTCAGTGACTGAGTGTCGCAGTTTAGATTTCTTTCAAATGAAGAGAAGCCTGGACCGTTTGGTGGTCTAGGCTGACGAATCGCAATTACTTTCATTCCATTAACCTCACCGGAAGAAGAATTAGACCAGCGTCGAGGTCTGCGGGTCGCTGAATCCTGGGATGAAGAACTATATTTGTCCAAAGATGGCAAGCTTTCACTCGACCGTCTATAAGTCGTTCGACCACTTCGGCCTCTTCCAGAATTTCCACCTCGATTTTGTTGAAAATGTTGAACAGCTTCATCTTTATTCTTCTGAGCGATCTTCTCCAACGTCTTCAAGTGTTCATTAGAAGGATCGACTCTTCCAGACATAACTGTACCTATACATTGACAACATTAGTTAATCACTGTTTGCCACACCTATATAATAATAATATGTACATAGTACATCTAAATAGCTACTATGATTGGCTAATTATTAAACCGTGAAAAATTACCTTAAAATCCAAACTTTCACTGGAGATTTCGCACGCTTTAAGCCACTCCA
>JAQGBT010002449.1:0-24077 GCA_034698585.1 Disparrhopalites patrizii | reverse complement strand
CCGATTAAAATACTGAAAAATATGAATATAATTCCGATTTGAATTCGAATACCGATTCGGATGTCATACCTTGCTTGAAAGTATACATATGTGTATATATGGAAGGAAATTGCAGCTAACCAACAAAATAATGCAAATATTATTTCAACTTTTTTCATGAGATAAAAGGAATCTACACGTTATTTATATTGCGTGCGTCTATCAAATCAGTGTATGTTTATATAGTTTAACCAAGTAGCTCGAAAACTGTTTGCAGGACTTGGGATCATCGGCTATTTTTGTCATTGGCTAATTTTGCCATCGGTTAACTTAACACTTTCATTCTTCGTATATTTTGTGCACGGCAATGAAATTGACAATGAAGTTTCTCCAGCAGAAGGAAAATGGAGGAGAGGACGCCACCGATCAGGGCGAGGAGCAAAAAGGCGGAGCTGACGTCCAGGAATCGGAGACTGTAGGCCAATTTCCCCGCCTTGACACACTGGACACAGCTCCTTTGTTTCAAATGGGTCAAATACCGGTACTTTATGCCCCTTTCCGTCAGATGTAGTATCCTGCAAAAAAATTTAATCGGTAATCGATCGACATTTCTACAAAACCCAAACCAAAGAAAGTTGCTCGATTTACTTTGTTGCGATAATAACAAGAAATGATAAGTTTTAGAATCAAGTACACACAAAAATCGAAATCGTTTCATCGGAAATCCAATCCGAAGCGAATTATACGGATGAAATCCGAATCGAATACGTACATAAATTTATGCAGTACTCAATTTTCTGTATGATAGAATCGGTTTTCTAAGTTTGTCCGAAATGTACGAAAAGTAGGCTATAAAACACGCAAATAAACTGCTGGACGTAAGTTTTAGTTATTTTGGCTTGACTCGGACTACGAAACAAAATTTAAATCCAAATAAAATTCGAATCCAGACTGAATTAAGAACCTAAACGAATATCTGCGAGTATTCGCAAACGGAAGACGAACTAAGGTCAAATGGTTTTGGATAGTGATTATTCAAATCCCGTTCCGAGCATTTATCCGATTCGGAAATCACATCCAAACACAAATGGTAGCAATAAATATACGAATTTATTTATTCGAATCAAACCCGAACCGAATTCTCAAAAAAATCCCTTCGTTCGGAGCTTTTTTTTGTTCAATATTGATCTTTTGATGGGCAATTGGGCGTACCGTAAATTAAATAGCGGAAGCAGAGGAGACTTCTTCTGGGTGAACATGCTTCCTTGGATGCTTTTCCAGGTGGTGAAAACTTCCAGCACATTCTCGCACACGTACTCTTCCAATGCCCCTTCACTCTCGTGGGGTCTCGTAACCCCCAAATATTTTCGGAGACTTGGATAGAAATAGTCTGGGAAGGAGAGAAAGGCCGTATCGTCGAAAAAAATGTGGTCCAAGGCGATGTTCCGGTCCATTTCGAATTTATCCGTGTCATTTGTGCCCTGCGAGGAATATTTTATCATCAAGTCCAACATGAATTCAATGTTAGTTGAAGTTTGACAGAAATTTCAACACTCTTCGGCGTAATTCCTTATTTTATAAATTCCGATTATGTTCTCAGCAGTGAATCTAAACGCGTCCAAATGCTCGCTCGAAAATTTAGTATCCATATATAGTATTAATACATTTACATGTAAGATTTTATAGTAATACTAGTAAGCTGGAAGTGAAAATTTCGAAATGACAATTTAATCAAAAAAGAAAAACTACTGAAAATGACCTTGATAAACAAGTAAGCGGTCATCACATCTGGATCGTAAAAGATGGGGAAATTGTATTTAATCACATCGTCGTAATTGTTGATGAGCTGCTTCTCGACCGACAGGAGGGATACGAGGGAGGCGCAGTAGGCGATGTAGCACAAAATCCCCGTGAGGTAGCCCACGAAGCTCAGAATCCGAAGCGTGCTCGATCGGGGTCTTAAATGACTCCCTATGAAGTGAACGAAATTTTGCAATATATATTTGGACATGAGCCAAACTTTCAAAAATATTTCCAAGTACATTAAAATTAAATAACTTTTGAGCCCTTCTATAACGGCCTAGAATATTCTCAACACTTTCTGGAGCAATTCTGAAACATTCCAGATTTGTTTATTGCATACCTGCGAAAATACGAACTTATTATAATTGTTGTGTTAATGGTGGAATGCAAATGCTAAGAAAAATTTGCATAACTAGAAAAATGCGAAAGCAACGCTAAAATGCCAAAAAGTATCCCAATATACAAAATCCGGCAGTTCATCGCCAGAATTAAGCGCGAAGTGCTGGGAAATCGCGGATGCAAATTACCGCAATAGAATTGGCGCAGTTTCGGCGTCACTTATATTGCGGCAAAGTGGCGCATAATTACAGCGCATATATTACGGAGGAAACCTCGTGTTTAGCTTTCCGGCTATACGAAAATTTCGCCGTAAATGGCTACCAAAACATGGTTTAAATTGTTGCACAAACCGTACTTCGAATCTGCACTAAAAGATCTGGCCCCGGTATGCTTCTGCTTGTAGGGATTTGTAATAACGAATAAAATTCAGTTTATTATTTCACCCCTTTGACAGGCAGCGCCAACGACCCAGAGGAAAGCCCCTTGCTGGAATTCTTCGTCCAGGTCGAGCCCAAGGTCGCTGTAGGGATCAAGTCGAAGGGCATGGAGGGCAATGAAGGCCAAGTAGATTGTGATCCAGATCCCGTCAAAACAGAGCCAGAGCTTGACGCCATAAACTTTGAGGAAAAGATCCCGCAGTTCTAGACTGGATTTCTTCAGGAGGAACGAGTAGATCCTATATTTAAAAATTAAAAACGAAAAACATGCACAAAATTGCTAAATTACCATTTTAGGAAGCATGTTTGTCTATATAGAATGTACAAATTTTGGCTAATGCCTCATGTCGTAGGTGGGGAAAAACATTCCTAGCCGCATTTGTCTATAGGGGAGGAGCTCGGACGTGGTAATGCTGAAATCTACCAGCCCATTCACGACTGTCTTGGCAACGCCCAGCAAACTCCCGTTTTCAGCTAGTCTGGTGAATCCATCTCCTTGCCTGACGATAAATCTGGATTAGGCGTTGACCAAAGCAAAACAACGTTGAGACAAATATCAGACAAGTATAAAACTATTGACAGGACTCAAACATCAGAATACACGTTTAATTTTCGGTGCATAATGGTAGTATGTTATTCCATTATTTATTTAAATTTCAAACTATATTAGTTATATTCGTAGGTAAGTGTTTTTATTTCACAGGAAAATATTAACTCACGAAAAATTTAGAGCATCCGCCATATACAAGAGTATCTCCCTCTCAAATCCCCCTAACAGAATTTGCTCATCCGGGTTGGGTCCTACGATCATGTCCAGCTCTTCGGGATTAATGTCATTGAACGACTGTGAATTGAAAACAATATATACATTTTTTTAAATATTAAAATGTATACATACATGGAATATTTCAAAATTTGTGTATACAGATATTAGGCATTTTTCCTTTGCAGCGTCGGTACATATTCGTAATATCAATTAATTAATATATTTTATGATTATGCATATAAGACTACATAATGTGTACTTGCAGAACGCGTTCATTGCCAATAAATTTGTGAAAAATGTCAAATTTCTACCTGTGCAACCACCTCGAGACGTGTTCCATGAAGATGGATGCCTTGAAGGAACTCCGAATTCATGTGAGCCATCTCCAAGGGAAATTTGAGGGTTTTGTACTCGGCAAGTACCAGGTTTTTGTAGGTATAAATTTGTATCGAATCAATCATCGCCGCTGTAGTTCTGGTGGCCGCGGAGATATGCCTTAAGGTCAAAATGTACGCTAATGTAAAATTTGTGGAGGAGGTCCGCCACTGCTCTTTCCGAATGTAGTTTGACAAATTTAACCATTGACCTTCATTGTCCTCCTCCAAGGTAACTATGTGCATGACGTCGATCTGAGATTGCGTCACCTACAGTTATTCCGAATGAGCAAAAAATATATATTTACACTGAAATTTGGCGTTAAGCAAAAATTATTTCCTGCAATGGTTGGTTTTACACAGAAATGTTTTCGTGGCACGGGCGATACTTACGACTGACCTTGTCAATGATATGCAGTGCCTGGGACACGTTGGCGGCCGGACTGAAGAGAACGGTGGACAGATGCCCCAAGTTGGTATTTTGATGGTAAAATTTCCCATCCGTGACATCGGAAATATTGGAGTAGATGGCTTCATATATTTTATGTTCTTTGAAATTTGTGGGATTGACGTGGTTAGACATTCTCGGAAGCAGAAATTGGGAGAATTGACGCCACGAGGGAGCTACCAGGTCCAAGAGGGGGACGCCTATCGCCATCTGGGCATGAGCGATCAAAATGAATATTGCAATCATTCCTGCACCAGAAAAGCTAAATTTCCGTCCGATCCGTCGAAATCAGAGTAATAGCAATAAAATGTTAGTAGAATGTTCTACCATTTTTTGTTCTTCATTTCGTGTATTCATGCTTGTCCAATACATATGTATGCGGACTAAAATTTGAATTGTTATGGACAAGCTAATTGGCGTTGTCATTATTAAATTACGTGTACCTAAGTGTGTAGATGCATAAATCCAATTGAGCAAATAATTACAGCAGCGTAGCACTCCGCTGCTCCACAATTTAAGTCTTGGGAAAAATTGTCACAATAGTTTATTCATAAAATTGCTTTTTCTGTACGTTTTATCGCAGTCGATTACATATATCTCTACCACGAGCCTGCCTATAATGATTTTCACACAATACACGGTGTTTTCACGGTATTTACAAATATTCCCAATGATAAAATGTTATGTTGTAATGTTCTTTAGGATGGTTATTGTATAACAGAGCTTTCTCTGTAATGGGGAAGCTATTGGAATCGCTCGCTATAAAGTCTCTGGATAATACTAATGACTATAGTTTCGGTTTTCCATTATGCCGTAACTAATAAAAAAAACTGGCTATTTTCTGAATAGCCGCTATATACAGCTGTTTTTGCAAAACTGCTATGGAGATAGTTCATTGTATCATGCTAATGGCCAGTTTGTCATTGGACGTCCACATGTATGTAAATCCTTTGAAATTCCAAAAATGCTTATTGTTGTCAATTAAATTCCATTTCACTAAATTAAAAAATTTGCCCCTTCATTTAAATATATGGGCTTTATCCACAAAAATCAAACTCGTGTGGTTAAAAAAACTAGGTGTTTTGTACAAAATGATTTAGTATAAGCAATGGCATAATTCAAAATGCGAGGGCTTCTTTATGACAAAGAGTATCTTTTAAACGTTTGCTGATATTGTTGATACCTTTGAGGAAGTCGGAGTTCTAGCAAACACAGTTTTGTGCGGAGTAAAATTTGTTACAGTGGAATTTAGTCCCAACATTGGACTGGGTTTTTATATACATGGATTTCCACCCGCTACCAGTTGGTTATTGCTTTTCAAGCACTTCTTGGTCGTCTTATTCAGTTATTTCTTCGTAAGAAATGCTTAATTTTTATAGTATTAATTTTTATAGTAACAAAAGTAAAAATAATATTTTTGTGGAAGGAAAAAATAAAAAATAAGGAAAGGAAGTGGTTTCTAGAATCTTGAGGGGTCCGATGACTCGCCATGTCTTGAAGCTGTTAGCTGCAACTCGACCCTTGTCTTATGACTTTTATCTGAGCAGAAATGATGACAAAGGACGTGGCGTTTTTAGTTTCTTCAGTTTATTATTCGATATGTCAATTCTCTCTATATGGACCTCCTTATAGCGATTTTCGCGTTATAACGATAAACGACATTGGTCCGCATTTATAAATGTTCAAATTTATAATTTGCACGTTTTTTAAAATTTAAAACAAACAATGATTCCGCAAAAAGAATTTTTTTTAACAAATTTTTAAAAGCTTAAAAAGCATAATAAAATTTGACTAAAAACTTTAAAGAATAAAGAATAATGTGCATATTACAATGGATCATTTATTTATGCATCAACTTATGATTAGTTGCATTTTGTTATTCAGGGTTTTCCGTAGAAAATTTTATTATCGTATAAAGAAGAAAATAGTTTTTTTTAGATTTTTTTTCAAATATTAGAGAGTAGATAAACAAAGTGGATAAACAAAGTCTCTTCTTAGAAACGCTGCAAGCTTCCTGTGGCACGGCAGCATGACTCGCAACAATGGCAACAATAACTCACACCTTCCATCCTTTACATGCTTCAGACAAGGCCATGTAATTGACATTGAAGTTTCTCTATCAGGAGAAAAATAATGGATAGAAGGCCACCAATCAGTCCCAGGAGCAAAAAGGCGGAGCTAACGTCTTGGAACCGGAGACTGTAAACCGGCTTTCCCTTCTCCACACATTGGACACAGCTCCTTTGTTGCAAATGCGTCAAATACCGGGCTTTTATCCCTCTTTCCATCAGATGTAATATCCTGCAACAAAATGATTAATCTTAATATTTGGGGAAAAAGCAAATCTTCAAGGCCTTTCAAGTTCTTTGTCGAAGGACATATCAAAATAGGTCATTTTTGTGTTCAATATTAATCTCTGGATCTGTGAAGGTGATTGACGAACCGTAAATTAAATAACGGAAGCAGAGGAGACTTCTTTTGGGTGAACATGGCTGCCTGGACACTTTTCCAGGTGGTGAAAACTGCCAGGATATTCTCACAAACGTGAGCTTCCAATGCCCCTTCACTCTCGTGGGGCCTCGTGATCCTCAAATATTTTCGGAGACCCGGATAGAAATAGTCTGGGAAGGACAGAAAAGCCACATCATCGAAAAAAATGTGATCGAAGGCAATGTTTCGGTCCATTTCGAATTTCTTCGTGTCATTTGTTCCCTGCAAAACATATTTGATCACCACGTCAAACTTGAATGCTTGTAAATTGGAGTTAGTTCAGCCAAATTTTGGCCTGGGGAGACATCATTGATGCAACCAATGTTGAAATTTTATGAGGAGTGCTAAACATTTAGAAATGTGGAGACGAAATGAGATTGACCTTGATAAACAAATAGGCCGTCATCACGTCGGAGTCGTAATATATGGGGAATTGGTACTTTATCACATCGTCGTAGGTACTGATCAGATTTTCCTCCACGGACAACAGAGACACCAGAGAGGCACAGTAGGCAATGTAGCACAAAATGCCGGTGAGGTAGCCTACAAATCCCAAAATCCGGAGTGTGCTCGATCGGGCTCTTAAATGACTTCCTGAAATTGTATGAACATATATAAAATGGACAAAATTGTATTTAAAGTGGACAAAATTGTACAGTGGACTATCGCTATAACTTACTGAAGGGAAGGGTAAAGCTGGTTGTTATATGGAAAAGTTGTCATATGGAACATTTAATAAGTACACTACATACATAAACGAAGGGCTGGAAAATAAAGTCTGTTATAGAGAAAAAGTTGTTACAACGAGAGTTTTTATAGAGAGTCCACTGCATTTCAAATGCACATAATTGTATTTCAAAAGGACAAAATTGTATTTTAATTGGACGATGTCATATTTAAAATGGACGCAATTGCATTTAAAATAGACAAAATTACAGATATACTCAAAATGGCCGAAATTATATTTAGAACGGACGAAATTATGTTTAAAATGGAGGAAATTTATATTTCGGATTTACGTATGTATACACGTATACGTGTCAAGGTTTAGGAACGATTTTGCATATAGACTTAGTTAATGCACATAAATAGCTTTGCAGCACGCTTCGGAAAAGTCGAGAATATTAATATTGTCAAAAATTCTGCGGAAATTTACATTATGTCGGAATTGTATGTTAGTTATATTACGAATGATTCTTAATTTAACATTTTACCCCTTTGACAGGCAGCGCCAACCACCCAGAGGAAATGCCCCTGGTCGGATTCTTCCTCCAGGTCGAGCCCAAGGTCGCTGTTCGGGTCAAGTCTAAAGGCATGTAGGGCCAGGAAGGACAAGTAAATCGTGAGCCAGATTCCTCCGAAACAGAGCCATAGCTTGAAGCCGTAGACTTTGAGAAAAACATCCCGTAGTTCTTGGTTAGATGTCTTCAGAAGAAATGAGTAGATCCTGTTTATTTAGTGAGAATTGATACTGATTTGTATTGACATATTAAAATTTTTGAATGGCTATTGTGTCCAGAAATTTGCACATGCCTCATGTCGTAAGTGGGGAAGAACATTCCCAGGTGCTCTTGTCTATATGGGAGGAGCTCGCATGTGTTAATGCTGAAATCCACCAGCTCATTTATGACCGTGTTGGCAATGCCCAGTAAACTCCCGTTTTCCGCTAGCCGGGTAAATCCATCACCTTCAATGACGCTATATCTATAGTCGTTGAAGGAAAAATAAAAGGACATTCGGATGTAAAATTATTACAGTGGAGTCTATATAACAACTCTGAAGGGATGATGAAAATATTGTTACAGGGAAATGTTGTTATATAGAACATTCTATATGCACGTTACATCTACGAAGGGCTGCAAAAATAATATTGGTACAGAGAAATATTGTTATAAAGAGACTTGTTACAGAGAGTCTCCACTGTAATAGGACAAAATGCATACGCAAACACTTTCTGCCAATAGCAAATGGCGGACATATGTAATTACTACAGTTATATGTACAAATTACGCATAACTCACGAAAAATTTAGTGCATCCGCCATATACAAGATTACCTCCCGCTCAAATCCACCCACCAAGATACGCTCATCCGGATTCGGTCCGACCGTCATCTCAAGTTGTTCCGGATTAATGTGATTGAAAGGCTGTGAATTTTAAACAGTAAATTTGGAACATCACTCAAGGACATAAGGATTTATGTACACGTAAAAATTTGTATACCTGATTTACCCTTGGCGAATGTAATATATAGGCCTTTATAACAATGTGACTATTGATATAGAACACAAATTGTGTGCCCACAATTTACGCTGGTGCAAATTTACTGTACCTGTGCAACCACTTTGAGATGTGCTCCATGAAGATGAATACGATGGACAAATTTTAAATTGATATCCGCCATCTCCAAAGGGAATTTGAGGGTTTTATACTCAGCAAATACCAGGCTTTTATAGGTGTAAATTTGTATCATGTCAATCACGTCCGATACCGTGCTCACGGAGATGTGCTTTACATTTAAAATATAAGCTAAAGTAAAATTTGTGGACGTCCGCCACCGTTCGCTCCGAATGTGGGTGGACAAATTTTGCCAATGGATTTCGTTGTCTTCCTCCATTGTAACGATGTGAAGGACATCGATCTTGGATTGGGTCACCTAGAATACATTTATGAACAAGGAAGGTATAGCGTAAACAATTTGGCTTATATCGAATTTTATTGGTTTTAAAATTCCGTTCTAAACACATAGAATGTTTTCTCTAAACAAGCGACTGACCTCATCAATGATATGAAGTGCATCAGACAGGTTGGAGGCCGGACTAAAGAGAACGGTGGACATATGCCCCAAGTTGGTATTTTGATGATAAAATTTCCCATCCGTGATCTCGGAAATATTGGTGTAGATGGCTTCGTATATTTGATGGGCATTAATATCTATGGGAGTGACATGACAAGAAATACTCGGAAGCAGAAACTGGGAGAAATGACGCCAAGTTGGGGAAACTAAGTCCAAGCAAGGAATACCTGCAGCCAGTTGGGTAAAAGCACTCAAAATGAATATTAACATAATTCCTGCACTATACCGTTTAGCTAATATGCGTTCCTTTCGCTGAGAGTCAGAGAAATGAAAAATTAAGGCTTTCATACAGAAAAAAGAATTTGTCAATTCACTATCGATAACGATCGATTTTTTCTTGATCTAATCTATGCCGGCGTACTCGTATGCGAAATAAATTTTCAATTGTTATCGGTAAGCTAATTGGCACTGTCATGATTAATTTGCGCTTATAAGTTTGGCCATGCAACCAATTCAGCGAAAGATAGACGTATCGAAGACTATTATTGGCTCAATACAAAAATGGAATATGTATACATGACAAAAGCACTGGCAGAAACATGGCAATTGGCAATTCCTTTTGCTCCTTACCAAGAATTTTATGCATGGAAATATTTTGGCAATGGTTTAGTAAAAAAAATTGCATTTTTTTATATGTAGATTTACAAACGCTTTATTACACATCTAATGATCAATTTGTCCATACATGTCCACCTGTAAATTCTTACAAATACAATGAATGATACTTGCCAATTAAATTACATTGCGCCTGATCAGATTAGCAAATATTTGTCCCCTTATATTTAATTCTGGGCTTCATACTCATACAAACAAATCAAACGTGTGTGGCAATGTATAAAGGACCGAAAACGGCGTTGTCCAAAACCAATTAATAATAATGGTACAATTCAAAATGAGGGGGCTTCTGCACTGCGAAAGGTCTTTTGAACCGGGTAAGGTAGGACTCCATTTGTTCGAATGGGATTTGTCGGTAATTCCCCGGAAGTTTTCGGTAATCCCCGGAAAGTTGTCGATAATTCTCGGAAAGTTGTCGGTAATTCCCGGGAACTTGTCCGTAATTTTGGGGAAGCTGACGATAATCCCCGGGAACTGGTCGTGCGAAATTTTGGGCGTTCTGTAATTATGTATACAAAATATTCCAGAAAATCTTTGCAACTAGCATCTACATATGCATATCCAAAAAATGTCTCAAGAGTGTTGTGGAACCATATGTATATACCTATACGTATACTATAGGTACATTTGTACAAGGGTATGATGATAAATCTGATCATACCCATAGAACCCTACTTCTTCACAAAAGGATAATTATTCTCTGCAACGTTACCTTTGAAATCCAAATATCAAATACCGAATGGGATTTAATTTCTCTGGCTTTGTAAAATTGTACTTGTACTTATATTAAAAAAATATACATATATTTTTTATGCATGTACCCTGCCCCAAGAGTAGCTCTCGGAATGGATGGTTTGTCCATGGGCTGCTGCCTGTTGTTTCAGTTGGGACAAGAGCGAGTCAAACTCGGCATTCGGGTTGTCCAGAGAAGCCAAAATAGCGGGCTCCGCAGCTACAGGATGAGCCGGTCCAATAATGGGAGCAACTGGCTCCGATAAAGGCGACAATGGCGTTTGAATAGCGACTTCCGGGATCCCGGGACCAACCGGAAGCAGGCCGGGATTGATAAAAGGAGCTGCAGCTTGCAAAGAGCCTTGGAGTGCGTAGGGAATCCCTTGGTTAATTCCTGGACATCGAAATTTTCAAATAACAAAACAATTGTACGCTATAATAATCCAAAAATTTGTTGAAGAAAAATTATTTTTAGCAAATTTAGTAGCATTTAGTAGCAAATTTTATACGTTGGATATATTCAAAAATAAATTTTTAGACACCGGCAAACGCTATAAAATCTATCCTTAGGGCATCAAAATTTTGAAACAAACAAAAATGTGTACACTATAATATTCTGCAAATTTTGTTTGAGCAAAATTATGTTTAGCGAATTTAGTACCATTTAGGACTAAATTTCATACGTTGGCTATATAAAAAAAATGTAGACACTGACAAACACAAATCTAGATTGGATACTATTAGATACTCATGACATGACTAAATGTACGTTGAATCATATAGGTAATCATGATATATAATTTATAAACGTATACCAGGATATCCATAGGAAAGTGCTTGCGGATTTGCGTAAGGAAATCCAAATGATGTCCCAGGAACCCCGACGAATGGCGTATTCACTCCCGACGGAATTCCAATGGATGCCCCACCGAGCGGGAAATTCGCCGACGGATGTCCTCCGAAGGGCACTGAGCCCAAGACTTGGTTCACCGCCGAAAGTCCATAGGGATATTGCCAGTTATTGGTGTACGGGTAATAATATGGTGAAGCTATGCCACCTGGCCTTACGACGGGATCAACCAAGGGCGAGGCTCCGGGAAAATGTCCCACTCCAGGCGTACCTACAGGATTTCCAGGGAGAATATTCTGGCCCAGAGAGGATTTTGCGGCCACCAAAAAAATTATGGAGAACCAATTTAATATAAAGATTGAGTTCATGTTGGATTTTAAAGGAAATTGGGAATTTTTAAAACAAATATTTTTTATATTAAAAATTTTTTGACTTGAGAACAAAATTCAAAATTGACAAATTTCCTTGGATTAAAACTTAAGTTAACTTAAGTTTTGTATTTAAATTTTTTAAATTTTTCCTCCCAAAATTTGAATTGCTTGGTTCAAGATTTTAAATTGAAGGCTCCTGCTGTGTTTCAAACGGCTAAGTGCTTCAAAAATGTTTTTGTATTTTTTTGAATATATTTTTCTCCCCGAAGAAAATCCTGTTTTCCAAAACCTTGTACAGAACTACCTAAAAACTACCGTTGTTACTACAGAATTTTTTTAAGGTGGAAGAAAATGAAGGCACTGGACAAAATTCAGGCTTTTATATTCAAGCTTCTCCTGGACAGCAAGAACAAATGTGAGGAAGCTCTAAGCCCATCCAGATGAAACTGCTTTCTCAACTTCTCCAGACTTCCATATTATCCCTGAAAAAAAAAATTAGGGCATCTCCTCTAAGGTCAGTGACACGGCTGGTTGTTTTTATTTTTTATTTACCGAGGTTTGCGTAGATGTTTTGACCACCTTCCCATGAAAATGTCCAGGTACCGTTACTGCAAAAAGGGGATTCCGTATACTGGGTCAACGTCGTGT
This sequence comes from Disparrhopalites patrizii, assembly GCA_034698585.1. Taxonomy (NCBI): domain Eukaryota; kingdom Metazoa; phylum Arthropoda; class Collembola; order Symphypleona; family Sminthuridae; genus Disparrhopalites; species Disparrhopalites patrizii. Next base: position 11,369 of record JAQGBT010002449.1, on the reverse strand, counting down.
GTAAATAAAAAAGGAAATTCATCTCCACGACCTCCCTTCGACTGACCGAGTGACGGTACAATTTCTGGGCAAGAGCAAGGGTAAAAAGAAGAGAGAAAGAGAATAGATTAAGACGTCTCATATGTACGCACAAATGCCCTTATGCCTGTGTATACCTCAAAAATCCCTTCATGTGTCACCTTGAACTTGTTTTGTTTTCCCTCACATTATTGTGCTGCCCGTGACAAGTGTGAAAGAAAATCTCTCGACCTACAAAACTGGACAATGTATCTACTGGAATTATAGTTTCTGGATAGGAATTTGTATACGAATGTAAAAGAGCAAGTATGTATATTATAAGTATATCCACGCCGACATTCGTGACATTGAGATGCAGAAAAAAAGATGATAAGGTATTTCATTTATACTGTATTCTAAAGGAGAGAATAAAATTTGATTTTTTTTCTAAATTGTCCCCTCAAAACCTGCTACCTTTCAAAAAGGTACAAAAGAAAACTCTCACCGCTTTCGTGGACTTCGTGGCTTCATTTTATGAAATTCCAGGTTTTTAAAAAAACTATACTATTTTCAAAAAAATTCGATAAATTTTCTCTATACTAGAATGTATTATGAAATTAAATATTAAAATTATGAATTGAATTAGAATTATGAATTGAAATATGTTTCAGATTTATTTATTCTTATTCACTATATATCGGATATTTTCTTCATTAATATATATTAAGAAGGAAATAATTTGAAAAAACTTCAAAATTTATTTCCTCGTTCATATAATGTGATTTCAAATTAATTTAAAATAAATTATAATTTATTAGAATTTAAAAAATGCCAAAATTTGCTTTGCTTACTAGAATAAATTACGAAAGGAAATACATATACTTTTCCATCTCTGCAGACTTCTTGTTCAAATGGATGTAGACCGTATTGGGTCTCCAACCTTCACATGTATGCATTTATATATTATTTTACGTGAATTTTATTTCAGTAAAGCTGAGTCTAATGGACTTGAGCCATATTGGTTCTCTATTCTCTATATAACATCCAAAAACGTGTTTTTATTTATGTTGTTGCCTGTATCGTTGATTTTGCTGGTAATGAAATCGAAAGCATCACTCATAGAGATTTGGTAAAGACAACGAAACTGTCAATAATATTAGAAGGTGGAGAAATAATCCAGTGGAAGAGAGTACGGTTTAATGTCCATATAGGTACAAATGTATATATAATTATGTACACCGGTATATATAAAAATTTGTATGAAATTTCTCATTTTAATAGCACACATCAAGTCAAGCATTAATGCCGGTAAATAATTTCAAGCCACTGCAAACATCACCACAAACTTTTATGCCCTTTTTTTCCACTGGGATTAAACTTTTGTTTTTTGTTTGAACACGAAAGATAATTAGAGGGGAAAAGAGAGAGTTGAGCATCAAGTTTCATATCTCTCCCACAGCTAGCTCAACTCGTCTTTTTTGTTTCAAATCATTTGCTTTATTACCATCATCACCCTCAATTTCTCAATCAATATCCATTCAAGTGAAATGAGGGCTTTCATCAGTGGTGACAATAAAAACCAGAAGAAGAAAAAAAGAAATCAAAAGTGTCTCCATCCCAATTTCCAATCACTCTGGGGAAGTCTGAAGGGCATCGTCTGAGAATATTTTTAAGTCAAATCCTGTAACTTTACCTGGGCTCTCACAGATCTGAACACGTCCGTCCAAGAACGGTCGAGTAGCACAAGAACGGAAGAATTTGTCGTCAAATATTCCACATCAATATTTATTAATATCTTCCTAAATTAATTATAACCTACTATTAACGTGCGTGAGCTGATCCTAATAAACAAAGTTAAATGCATAAACATACATAAATGTGTATGTACATTTTGCATATTGAAATTTCTAAATTTTGTATTAAATTTTATATATTATCCTTCTGCAGTCCGTCCACATCCAGCCGGGGCAACGTGAGAATCATGTGGAAGACCAGCATCTTATTTACCATTCTCATTCTCGAATCCATCGCCACGAAAGGCCTGAGCAAAATCGAGGGACACAAGTGAGTAAAATTTCCCTTTTTAATCTTTGAACGCCGCTCAATTACATAAATAAAAACCGGGTTCCTTTTTTTGACCATAAATTTCACCAATTTATACATACTTTTATCCGAATTTTGATCATTCAAATTTTAAACATATAAAAATGTAAAAAAAAATTAATAAATAAAATTATAATCAAAAAATATATATAATGGAAATAAATTTTCTTGGTGCTATTACAATTGTGATATTAATGCAAGGATTTTATCGCGTTATGCGTTCCAAGAATTGAAATAAACACAAAATCCGCACAAAAATCTATATTTTATTTTTCTCAGAGGATACTCGGCCCGGACGTCGGAAATTTCGGAGATGGACCGGATGAAGATAAAGATGAAAGAGATGCAGGAGGATTTACAGCATATTAAATTGTCTGTGAGTGCCGAAACGTACACAATTTTTTGATTAATTTTAAAAGCAAAATCAATCTCCAAGAAAAAAATCGGCTGTCCACAAAACATGCTTATTACATAACTAATAGATTTTCATACTTATGAATTGATTAAAATTATAATTTTTTTGGTATTCTGTTTAACCTATTTGTACTCATTTTTTACTCATTTTTATCCATTTTTTTACCCTTTATTAGTCATTTTTATCCATTTTTTTACCCTTTATTAGTCATTTTTATCCATTTTTTACCCTTTATTAGTCATTTTTACCCATTTTTTACACATTTTTTAGTCATTTTTACACATTTTATACACATTTTTTAGTCATTTTTACACATTTTATACACATTTTTTAGTCATTTTTTTGTCATTTTTACACATCTTTTAGTCATTTTTACCCATTTTTTTTGTGTCAGATCTTCCTTAACCAGAACAAAGGGAAGCTAGAGGCCCGGATGCGCAAGGTGGCCTCGGCCATCTCCCAAGGCAACGAAACAGAAGCGCAAAATCACTGGGATGACATCCAGATCTACCTCGCCTCCTACGAGCAGGCCAAGTCCATTGCCATGAAGGTGATTGACGAGGTGGAAATCCAGCCCCAAGAAACCGTCGTCCCCCTCATCAATTTCATGAAGGTCATGGACGTCCCCCAAGCCTATGGGGCTCTCATCCAAAAATTAAATCAGTCTGGGCATTTCTATGACCATCACGAGCCCTTCCTGGTGGCAGAGAACATCCGACAGACTTGTGGACAGGATCAAAGTCCATTCATAACCCTCCCGCCCGTCCTCCGGCACGTCTCCTCCAGTATCGTCACCTTGAAAAATAAATGGAACAACGGCTATTTATTCTACCAATCCGAACCCAATAATTTCTTCACCTGGTTCTCCCCCCACAAATACCGGAATCATTACGATGGACTTCCGTCCTCCCGGAAGCCCCGGGGACATTGGGAATTCAATCCGATGGGGGACAAAATCCAGATTGTCAATGCCTATAATGGGAACGCCTTCGTGGATTATCAGACCCTTTTCGTGGTGGAACTGGCCAGTGAGGACGAGATGCGCTTGAGGGTAGCAGAATCGGGGAATTCCCGGATCCGGGGGAAATATTTGGTGGGTCGGGCCCGGAATCGTGGGGAACAATTCACGCAAATTGAGTTCTTCGAGAAGATGAATGCCACCGAGGATCAGTTGAGGTGGGTGGCTCAGCCCGTGGAGCACAAACCCTTGCCTCAGGCCATTCGGAAGTGCTGATTAATAGTTAATTTAATATTATCTTACAAATATATGGAAGACGTTCAAACGCCACTACAACGAGGAGACCTTATTTAATTAATGTATACATCTTTTATCTTGATTAATTTAATTCTGTTAATTATTTAAAAATAAACACATTGTTCTCTCAGTCTGCTCATTCGTGTAACATTAGATTAGAAGCAGTTGCAGCACTCTTCTTTTAGACACTGAGCAACTCTCAGCAACTTGAAGTTTTTTGAAATGCGAATTTATTTTTTTAGATATCCATGCTAATTCAGATACATATAGAAATATTTTTTGAGCACAATTCATTTCTATAACGTTTCCATAATTTTCTAAGCATGAAAAAGTGACGTATTGTGTGTCTAATGAAACTTTTAAACCTGGCCACTGGGCCAAATTTGAGGGTGATAGCGTCCGTGGGCCTTGGGGAATTTGGGCGAGCCGTCCTCATTCCAGGTGATCTTCTCGACGCGAGCAATCCGGTAGCCATTGATGTGAGTGGTATTGTCACAGCCATGGTAGGTCATCCAGGTTTCTTTCCCGTCTGCAAATTGTCAGATATATGATCATTAGTCCATGTACAAACATAGGATGAAGCTTGTAATTGTGGCCAACTGGTCCATTATGGTCATTCACTAATTGAATCAAGAACTACTCGTATAATGAATAATAAAAGGATACAAAATTCAGAAGATTAGTGCCTGCCTATATTATTCATTAATTGTGGTCAGCAAATTCGTTAAAAAAATTTTAAATCAAATAATATTCAATGTTTTTCAGGGGCCATCCAAGCATTAACTTAACCTCCTTCATTTCTTATTTTTTTCTCGGCTTTGCGGAATTATCCAAGCAAACTTTCAGGATAACCCTACATATATTTTAGTCTATACATACTTCCAGTAATATTTTTTTCATAATTATAAATGTTTACCACAATTGAAGATGAGGTGGACACAATTATATGCAAATGGTCGCATTTATGAACTGTAACATGCTTAAATATAACAAATGTGAGGAGAAATTTAATACAAATATTTTTGGTTAGCTACAGCTAAGAATGCTACATATTAGAATCTCTTCTTCAAAATTCCTTAGTCAAACCACAGCGGAAGAATTTTTTTTAAAAATCATTGCAAAAAAGTGGCCGCAATAATAAGGGTTACCCTATATGTAATTTAGTAACTACATAGGTATATGTACTTTTGTATGTATACATATATTATGTATATATGTATACATATAATCATATAATACACATATATAAGCATTTACGCCATCATTATATTAGCACTGGCCAAGTTGCCCTGGTTAAAATTTAGAAAAAACTAACCTGGAGAAGTGGTAAAGGACGCATGTCCGGTGGTGTACACGTTCTCAAACTCATTCTTCTCAAAAACGCAGTGGTCCTCGCCGTAGTTCCAATTCGAGGGGTTCATAGGGTCCTTGTCCCCAGGGATGGACATGAGTCCCAAGCAATAGGCTGGGGTCCAGGTGGAGTCCGCGGAGAAGACCAGGTAGGAGACGCCATTGTTATAAAGGAAATACGGGGCCTCATTCACCCCACGGGGACCACCTTCCCAGGAGGACTGCGGTCCACGGAGGTACATGACGGAGTCACGGACACTGATGGGGTCGTCCATCTCGGCAATGAAGAGGCTCAAAGGCGTCTGACCTTCGCTGGAGAAGACAAAGTACAGCTGACCGTTCCCGTGCTGCAAAACAGTCCCGTCGATGGCTCTTTCAGGGAAGTTTGGCATCATTCTTTTTGGGGGAAATCAATAGAAAATGCACATAATGTAAAAAGTAAGGTCATACGATATAAAAACATTTAGACAAAATGTACATAATGAAAATATGTAATTGTCAAAATGTCGCTATATACCTAATCGGCTCCTGCCAGGTTCCCATGGGGTCACTGGGGTCATCCGCCTTCATGACGTACATCTTGTGATGAGGAGCATTCCCGTCCATGCAGAAGTAGATGTAGAGGTCTCCGCGGATGAAATGGAGTTCCGAAGCCCAGAGGTTGAAATTTCCTTCGGGGCATCGGTAAATCACCTTTTTCTCCGCATCCCGGAAGTTGGTGAGTCTCCGACTTTTGTAGATGGTGAGGGAGCGTTCTCCGTCAGTGGACAAGGTCAGATAGTAGTAGCCATTGTGGAAGAGCACGGCGGGGTCAGCGGAGTTCCCCTCGAAAATGGGGTTGGTGAAGAGCCGGAGCCATTGATCTTTCACTTGATCGTCCTGACCCGTGACCTGGTGTAGGGCCAGGACGGCAAGAATTATTAGGGCCAATTTCATCCTTCAAATTTGTCTTTGACAGTGCTTCTATATGGAAAGGCGTAACCCGAGTATTGGGACGAACTGGATCGTTTCAATGATGAACAGTTTCTTTCTCCCTTGGATGCATCTCAAGTGGGATAGATAAAAACTGGCATGCATACATACAAATACAAATAAAAAAAATTGATCCGTGCAACAGTTATCTATTGGCGAGGCATGACTGCATGAGTGAGATGGATTGACATTTTTGAAGGAGTTGTTTGCGTCAGGACTAAAAAGGGGACTTGTGCTCAATCAAAGTTTTTCCCACTAATTCCCCTTTAGACTGGTGTTTTTCCCCTTCTCAATAACTGTCCGATGTGAGCCTGTGAGTGCGTGATTAGTTGATTGACGAATACTCGGATAGTTCCAGGAAGGTTGTGTTAAGGCTGCATTATTATGTTTGTATGTATGTACCGATCTGCAAACAAAGTCCTCAAGCTATACAATACAATTCAATACATATATAGGTAGCTATATTAGTCTGCATCTTCATGTGTAGTAAAATCTACTAAAATGCTAATCCGGACTCTGATGAATACGAGAAGAACATAAACACTGCATACATAAAATAATAGTAAACAATATACAAGTATACATATAAAGAACAACCAGCACATAATAAGTGCATAACTTCAACAAATTGTTTTACTTCCATCTTCAGATAATTTGTTTCTATAAAACATATAAAAATCGCCGTGTCTCCAGGTCTCAATATTTTCCTTAGGCCCGGCCCAAAATACAGGCATTCTAATTCTAATGTAAAATATTCACAAACAATTTTTTATTGAAATTTCTACGTCACGCTTCACGCCCTGGGCATTCCTCATGGAAGGGTGCCACTTTCTGTGAGCTTTCAGATTCGATGGAGTTGTGAATTTCTTCCCGCACACATCACAAACTATTCCACAATGTACTTGGTGTTTCCACAGGCGAGCATCTGAACTAAACTTCTTCTTACATCTGTCACATTGGGTATTTGTGCCCATCGGTCGGTTTGGCCGTCTTCCTGCAAGGGTATCAGAACATATATATGAATTAATAATGTGTATAAACATTTCAATGTGAAATACAATCAAGAATAAAATAAAAAGTGAATGATATTACATGTACAAAACAAATAGAAAGCCATCGTCGACAAATACCTTCATTTATTTGATGAACCCGTCACTTACGCGTAATCAGCGTGTGCTTTTGAGTAGACTTCGCCTCGCAAATATCACAAGCAAACGGTTTCAGACCACCACAATTTTGCTGGTGAGCTTTTAGAGATGGAAGCGTAAATTTCTTTCCGCACTTGTCACATGCACTTAAGTTCGTGTTAGCATGTCGGATTAAATGCGTCTTTAGTTGATTACCCGTCAGAGTCTCCCCACAAATTTGACATTTGGTCTTAATATGCTTTTTCATGTGACGATTTAATGCGCAGACATTGGTGAAACCTACCCCACAGGTCTCGCAAATGACCTTATTTTCCCCATGTACACGATTCGTGTGTTTCAAAAGCTCATCTTCTGTTAGATAAGCCTTGTCGCAGTCGTCACGACTACATGCGAAATTTTTCGGCACATTGGAATGATGGTGTAGATGGTGATATTTCATGGAAGTCTTCTTGTAACCACAAAATTCGCATAATGCTGGTTTCGCAGGCTTGCGCGGCCCTGAAAAATAACAAAGTATAGATGAAATCACGCAATAATTATTTTGTTATCCATTATGTATGACAGAAATATCAGACAATGCTGGACGCATGTTTGGGGTAAAAGTTATTACTATATGCACATGTCTCCATCTGAGTACAATATTGTAGATTTTTAACCCCTCGGACTTTACGAGTACCTACTTTCGTTTCTCGTTTTAACTTGCCTTAATAATGAACAATTTGAAGAATGAAATAGATACATTAAAGCTACTACAATATTAGAGTTTAATAAATACATACTGACCTTCACGGTATTTGCATTTATATTTCATGTGATCGCTGCATCGTTTCCACCTCTGGAATGTCGCGGAGCACTTGTTTCAAGCGTATATAATTGTACCATTTGTCTCTCTCCGTCCAAAATCTGCCTGCAGTCGCTGTCGTCGGTAAGCTCTCATTTGTTGACACTTGGACCCTGGAATGTGGTCATTCATCATTTCAGCGTCAATCATTCACGGTAAAGCACACGTCGCAGCACCAGGTAACAACTAGGTGCTAAAATTTGTAAACCCTGGCCCGAAGAACTTTTTTGCTTGATTATGCGTGCATAAATTCCCTGATATTTTTGCAAAAACTGAAAAATACTCTCAATCCCTTTGGGCTCTGAAAATTTGTTTTTTTTTAGCAATTTCTCAGCAAAACTTCTTTAGTAATTTCCTGGAATATTAGCTTACCCTACATACAAGCATACAAGTGTCGGCACCATTCAGGCCTCACTCTAATCGTCGGCCAAGAGAATGGCCGGTGGGGGCCGTACACTTGCCGCCTGTTTTCACTGCGCAGTTAATGCACCAGCTAAAATGCATCGTCCCTGCGCATATTTCAACACCGGAAGCGCGGGGTTGTGACGGATTTGTGCAGTTCTGCGGACGCATTTCCTACGCAGTTTATGCGTGATGCAATTTTCCTGAAAATGTGTATGCTAAACAATTTCCATGTTTTCGGGCTGGATAAGACCCATTGTTACTGAACTTTTTTTTTGTTTTCTCAGGATCCGCCGGGCTCGCGGGCCCACTAATTTTTACAAATCTAACAAGAGCTACAGGTAATCATTTCTTGAATTTAACGAGGGCACAAATAAGACAAATAGAGAACCTTCGTGCTTTTCGTTTAAATGCGATTCCATATCTTCTTTTGTGTCAGACTGGAATGGACAACGTCTGCATTCGTAGCGACCGTCTTTTAATTGGTCGTATACATAGCTATGGTACTCAATTTCCTTCACAGCATCCTTCATCCGCTTGCCTAATCCAAAAAATAAAAAAACACTACATGTATAATCACACCAATAAATATAGAATTTTGGATTTCTCCGTCAAATTTTTATAGACAATTAGTATGCAAAGGAAATAACAAAGGGGTAATTTATTTTCATACTCCATTCACCAATCACAAACGCATAATTATTTAATTATATTCAAACCTTTACAGCGAGAGCTTTGTAAACTTATGAGATGTCGAATGATGTTGTATTTCTTCGGTGATAGTAAGCCACATTGTAAACATTTCCACTTTCCACCTTGCAGTAGTTTAAAGCGCAACTTTCTATCCAAACACAACAAGTTGGGCTTAATTTCGGACAGTCTATCTTCATCCAGTATTCTTCTCAATGAAAATGACTCACTCTTCCTAGGTTTTATTTCCACATCTGAACCAGGCCGGGGCGAGATCTCAGGAGGTTCCGAGGTATCAGCTGTAGATTAATCACAGATCACAGTTGAGTTTAATCACATTTGAACAGCCAAAAATTCTTTTTTGTTGATTCTGGTTCAAATTCCTCAATTCCTCAATGATATTTCCTCATTTATTATCATTATTATCATTATATAATTATCATTTCAATGATAATTCCTCAATGATATAACGCTATAGCTACAATATCACAAGGGCATTGGTGCCACATGTCCATGGTTGAACGGTTGAACCAGTTGCAACCAGTTACATTGCAATTCGATTGGCAGTACTAACAAATCTCGGGTATAGAAATATTTGTACCTTCTATATGGACAATCCCCGGCGAGGAAATCGATTGGACTTCACATTTATCGTCTATTCCAATTTCACTTCCTGGAGTTTGAACGGCTTTAGTCATTGTGGGAAGTTGGCCATCATTGTCACAAACATCGTTGTCCGCCTTTTGATCAACGTGGTTCAACAAGTGACAAGCGCTGCGTTCTTGTTGTGAAATCCGTACTTGCGGGCTGAAGCCTGGAAAAAAACCAAAAAGTAAAATATTAACTATACCTGTAAATCGCCTTGAATGCAATCCTTCAGGAATCATTGAAATTTGTTAGTCAATTATATTAACTTTTTTTCTAATACTCCTCCTTCTAATTATATTCTAAACCAAAAATATACTACATATTTTTACTTAGAAAGCAGTGCCTTGTCATTTTAAGAACATTTGAATTGCTAATCCCAATTGAATTCGCAATAATACTTACAAATTGTTGGAGTTCTCGTTCAATTACGAGTATCGTAAGGAGCCGCGCTCATAATTGGACTTACGTGAATAAATCACATTTCTGTGGTACTGCAATTTGTCAAGTAAAACATTAGGAGCTTTTGCAACTTCACCCAGGTCAGATTCTTCAAGGCTTTGATTCGGATCCTGGTTGGTCCCATTTCCACGGTCAGAGCCGGCATACCTGTGGCCGGTGTTTGGACTTAAAAATGTTTACGTGGCCACCGCTATCCCGACTACAGGTCAATGAGGTGAAAACTTTAAACCGGTGGCCAAGAATATTTTGGACTTGTACAAATTTTCGTGGCCACCGCTCTGTGGACTCTACAACAATGGGGACAAAACCACAAAGCGGTGGCCGATATTTTTCGGACTTAGACAAATTTTCGCGGCCACCGCTATCCGGACTAAGAACAATAACGTCAAACCGAGACAGCGGTAGCCACATCTCAGCTTTACTTTCACGGGGTCAAAGTTCGCGGGACACAGGTACGAACATTCATGTGACTAACGGGGCAAAATAGGACGCAAGCATGTATGGTAATTGCCATGGTGGTGTTGGATTTGGAGCACAAAATGTGCTGGGATTACGGATTGGAAATACAGATCAAAAAATAATCCAGGATAACATTTTACTGCCATTAAGCATTACACTTTGAACACAGTCAATTTTAAAATCCCGTCTATACACAAGTTAACGTTACATTAACACACGATTTTCTAAACTGAATTTGATCAAACGACCTTTTGATCATCTTGACAGACCATGAGAGTCTTGAGCAAAGCAGAAGAAGAACCGTTGAACGTTGAAGCGCGATCTCTAGCAATTAATCTGGCTCATAATAAGCGTTGTGCCGTCACAATGTGTTCCAATAACGGTGTGGCCGCCATCCTGTCCAAAGCATTTGAAATGGAAGATCCTTTGATGATGAAGATCATCCGAAACCTTTCCCAACATGAAGGACCAACTAAAGAATTGTTTATCGAGTACATCAGTGACCTATAGCTGGAGCCATCACTAAAGTTGCAGGAAGGGATTTTGCCTTGGAATGTGTTGGTAGCATCGGCAATGTTAACATTCCAGAATTAGACTACGCCAAACTCCTCAAAGAATTTGGACTGATTT
>JAQGBT010002448.1:0-24083 GCA_034698585.1 Disparrhopalites patrizii | reverse complement strand
CCCTTACCCCTCATAACTAATTCATAACCCCGGTGAATCCCCACCCCCCCCTGACTACGTATACTAAAAATATATGGCATATAAGAATACGATTTACACTATATACAGTAACAATATTTGTCTTCATATCAGTTTTGCCCGTGGGTATTAGATTTGGTCAGATTTTACTCCATGGCTTTAGGTCATTTCCCCATATAGCCGATAGTATCAGATTAAATCCCGGTAGGGGCGATTGAATTTCAAAATTTGCCAATTTTACAGACCTGTGACTACTGAACTAGTGAACGCATAAATTTTATTTTATTTTTAAAGCATTCTCCGTTTAATTATGCCGGCGCATTTTTTTATTTGATTGTTTCGGTAAAGCGGATCTAGGTGAAATTAAAGCGCCAAAATGTAAGATCTTGCGCAAGGAAGTTCCAGCTAAATTCCATACTTTGCTTGTGTTGCTGCACTTGTGGATACGCTGACAGGTGAAAAAACACACGGTTGTAGGCCAATCCAAATTTCTACCTAAGCGCTAGACCTTACATTTTGACGCTGTAATTTTGACCGGGTCTGCTTTACCCAAACAATCAAATCAAAAAACACCCCGGCATAATTGAATGGAGAATGCTTTAAAAATAAAATAAAATGCATACGTTCTTTGGAGCAGTACTTACAGGTGGTGGGGCAATTTTGGGTAAAATGGCAAATTTTGAAATTCAATCGCCACTACTGCACTGGAGGCGATTGTAGAAGTGACCAAATTAAGGGACACTATCAGCTATCTGGGGAAATGACCTAACGCCATGGAGTCGAATCTGACCAAATCCAATATCCACTGGCAAAACTGAAATAGAGATATATTGTTACTGTATAATAAACTTGATGTATTCAAGCGAATAAAGGAACCATTTAACGCATTTTCTGAACTAGTAAATCCTTTAATTATGTTCGTGGTTGGTGGATTTTAAAAAAATTGCGAGTATACGTATCAACCCCCACCCTCCTCCTGGTATGCTGTAGTAACTGGGTCGGACAACCCCACCTACCCCAAAACCGGACACATGGTTGTTGAATGTTCCCTTAACTCCCAATTCGATTCCAATGAAATAATATTTGGAATGATTTAGAGACAATTTAAATTTTAACATCCTGTTCCCCCTCCAAAAAATGGGAAAACTATTGAACCATTTTATGTATTCGTAATGATTTAATAAATGCTGGAAAAACTCAAAACTATTTTCCCCCCGGAAGTTAACGTTGATAAAATTAACATTATTGTTGTTATTTTTATCCAGAACGAAAAATTGGTTATTGTTATTTAACTCTACAGCATGTTAATTATACTGGCACGTATAACTCCAAATTCGATTGATTAGCGTTTATCAGAGCATATAATGATGTAAAGAAAAAGGAAGCGATAAAATTCCAAATATAGGAGGGAACAGTAGTGAACAAACATGCATTGCACATAACTGCACATTTGAGCAGGCGCAAGGTAGCTGGAATTGGATAAAAGCGTGAGTTTGTGTAGAATGTTATTGCAGCTGCAGCAAAAAACACCGTGGTAAAGTCCACCAATGCGTTTTAAAGTTAATACCAATTTTGCTATTGCAATCAAAAAGCACAAATTCTTCCAAAAAGTCTCAAGTTTCGCTTTTCTCATAGCCATAGCTACTTTTATTTAATAAATTCTGAACAAAAATACGAACTAGGCATGATTTCTGTACATCATTGACAAATTGACAACACCTCTCTTCGTTCATAGGAAGGCGGAAAAATGGTAGCTTAACCCTTGGACAAAAAAAATAATGTACATATCATATATGTACATTATTATGTCATTATGTACACCGTATGTTTCACAAAAAGCGCAACCGGCACTTCAGCTTATAGTTTCTTTATAACAAAGCGTAGATAACAGCACTAGCTCGTTGGAATGCTAAGAAGTCAAGGTTTCAGAATTATAAGCATTTTTATTCAAAACCTTTCCGTTTAAAAATTATGTCATGTATAATGCAACAAAAATGTACCGTCAATTTCATTAGGGTAAGTCCGCATAAAGGTGACAGTTGCCCTTTTGGCAAACGTTCCGTGCAAGTACAAGTTATGGACAGGTATTATTTTTTGTATGCAGCACCATTAACCCTTGAGGTCGTGCAGATATCCAATATTTTTGGCGCCAAATTCAAATTCGTAGTTACTAGAGCAAGCTGAATTGTGCTCATGTTCTCGACGGCGATATATTTTCTGATCCAAAAGGTGACACCGTATGTTTTTCTCATCCCCTACGCCCTACGCGATTCAGCTACTAGCATTTTACATTGTAGCAGAGCCTACGACAAAGAGAAAGCCAGAGCTGGTTGTGTTTCTCATAAAACATACGGTGCGGCGTATGCATGCTTCACAATGTTTATACGTTTTACAACCCACAGTAGAAAATTTTACATGACGGAGTTACATCTTTTTGGGGGGACAGGGTGAGTGCGCCTCAAGGTGACATAGTTTCGATACAAATTCATTTTTCTGAAAACGTGCTTACGAGAGTTTTTATTGCTTTTTGAATTATAATACACTGAAATGTCATTTACAAATTCATGTGCTTTTCAACAACTTTGAGTTTGCGTATAGCAGAGAAATAAATCAAAATAGTCGTATAGTCGAAAACGTCGATATGCCTAAAGGTGACAGTTGGCGATTTTAAAGGTGACTACGCGTTCACATTATGATTCATGTGGGTTTTCCGTAACCTTATGTACTTGCAAACCATTCTAACAATATAGAATGGTTCAATTCAAAACTCTCTCCAAAATAAAATACTAAGCTAAAAATGAATACTTGCACAGCCAAAATACAACAATTATTTTATCATGCAACCTCAGTTATTTCAGGCTGTGAATAATTACGAGGTTATCCTGGATTTCTCTTTGTCGTAGGCCCTTCTACAATGCTAAATGTTAGTAGCTGAATAAATCGCGTATGAAAAGATTGTTTAGGGTGAAAACAAAACAGCAATTGTTAAAGCAATTAAGTGCAGAGTGGCATTCGTCAAATATGAGCTGGTTCTGGTGGAAACTGTTCTCAGGAGAAACGATTGAAATTTTATAATGGAAATTTGACTGATGAGTTTAACTGGGAAAATGCACTTGCAGCTGGTCGTTCTCTGGCGCGAATTTGAATTTAGCGCCAAAAATAATTGGATGTCTGCATGACCTCAGGGTCAATGGTGCTGCATACAAAAATTAATATTTCTCCATAAGTTGTGCTTGCACGGAACGTTTGTCACCTTTAGGGCAACTGTCACCATTAGGCGAGCTGACCCTATAAAGATTTCCAAAAAAGAAAGTCCAATAAACTCAACCCGAATCTCCGTCGCATCAATATCAATATGCTCCCTTATCTCCTCCATAAGCTCGATTGTATTCAATTGAATCCTTTATCGTGCTAATAACAAAGTCTTTGTTGAGATTTCTCTTTTCCCATCCTTTTCATAAAAAGCAGGCCTGACAAGGGATTTTCTCTCCAAAAGCCCGCTCTTTGTCGGGTACATACGGGGAAAGGCAAGGGCAAGAGAAATGGAAATCCACGTTATATCATTTTAACATCACAAGCGGAAGCAATGAAATTATGTCACTGAAATTTTTACAGTGATGTTATGTCCACGGAATTAATAATTGCAGAAATTTTTTCAGTAATGGGTTTGTTTTTTTGAAAACGTCTAAACAATGTCTAAGGTAAATATCAGGGATATGGATGGAATATACATAATAATGTTCATAATTGGTCACAAATAATCTCTGCATCAGGATTAGCTCGTATCCATCACAGGAAAAAAAAAACATTTTCATATGGGACTAAATGTGTGGGCGGATGACTGCACTATAATGGTGCAGTGGAGCTAGCATATATATACAAAGGGTCTGTTTGAGACAGAAGTCTCTAGATTTGAGAATATAATAAAGGGACGAAGGACCACCTACTTTTAAGAAGCAGGAAACTTGTAGATTGAGAAGTACCCCGGAATAATTGATAAAAGAGCAAGACTTTATTAAAACTGTAGCAAGTGTGAGTGCGTAGAACTTGTTAGAGTTCTTGAGTGTGAGTTAGCTAATACTAACAATTAGTGAGCTAGAGGCCTCCACAAGCATTAGTAGTTAATAGTAAGTTAGGATTAGTAAGCAATAAGCATGTAGTATAAGTAAGTAATAACAAATAGCAATAGTTACATTAGTTAGTATGTAGTAGAGTATACTCTACTTGTATACAAGCAATAAGAGTTAGTAGTTAGTACCAGTGATGAGTAGTAACTAACATTTGGTATAGCATTAGCTATATACATGCAATACATTTTGTATGTACATACAATACGTTTTGTGAACTAGTAAGTTGTTACAAACATTAGTTATGGTTACTAATGGTAGCACACGAATAACAATGTGCAACAGCATTCATCCAATTATTAATTATAATGATAATGAAACTATTAGACTTTTTTACAAGTCGTACAAATACTACGTAACAATACATATTTTTGGAGAGAATCCATCTCCTCATAATCTGTACGTATAGGAATAAATACACGTTATGTAGATGCACAAAGCAGGATCATATGTACTTATTGAAGTACATATGAGACTACGCTGTTTAAGCGGTTAAAGGAAATAAGTACTCAAAATAAGCTATAAGGAGTCGCCAACAGGGTCAAAGGGCTCAACCGAATTAAAACCGAATCGGTTTTAATTAATTTTACCATTGTCATCACGGGCGAACTTAATTTTTTTTCTTGTATATGATTCTCCGTGTTTCATTTTATGATTTTCATTCAAAAAAACTGCAGTTGACCCGTGGGGACCAGTCGAAATTTTTAATTCAAAATTTCAAAAAATACATGCAAAATTTTGGAAATTTGAAAGTTTGATTTTTTTCTAATTTTTTTAGTAATACCTATAAGTATTACAAGTATTTTGAGATAGGCAATTTTGTTATTTAGTGCTTCATTCACTCCAAAATAATTATTCTGTAATTTCAGAAAACCCGGTTTTTAGAGAAACCGGAAGTTCAAAATTTGAAATAATTGGTGTGAGATATTTCCCATGCTTGCAACCCACTAAGGCAGCACCGCTAACTTCAATTTGGCTAACATACCCAAAATACTGCTGGACGTTTTCAAAAAAACATATCCTGATGTTATATCCACGGAATTAATAACTGCGGAAATGTTTCTCTCGGAATTATCTCCTAGTTCTTCCAATGTACCAAATCAACCAATACATAAATGCATTATTACGTTATTATTTTATTATATGTATAAATGTGTGTATTATACTTGACTGCTTGCCTATTGGTTGATTTGGTTTGGTATATTGGAAGAACGCGACGAAACTGCATCCTTCTGCATCTGCATATGTATAGAAAAAAAAATTCATCCTCACTTTCTGTCGAATTCTCTTTTTAGTTTTTTTTAATGCAATTTTGAATGCATAACGAAGCGTTGCTGACTCACTCACACTTTTCTGCAATATTTATAAGGATATCTGAAATTGAAATAGTTTTTTGCTACTCCTGTATAAAGTATTGTGAACTTTACTCCTTCCGGATTCCGAATGCTTCATATAATATGTATACTCGTACTCGGTACTCAGTGCATAATATCATAGCCATTTTTCAAATGTATTTAAAAAATGGTTACTTCAGTTTTTCAAATGTGTACTAGGTTATCCTACAACAAGAATAGACAAAAGACATCTTTGAGTAGCACGACCATTTCATTTTAACGGCGTGAATCATGGAACTTTCCAAAAAAGCTTCACTAACTTTGTTTGGCGGATTTATTGTGAGTATATGTATTTTTGCATGTTGAATAAATATAGAGGCTGTGTAAAAACAAGCGTTGTCTCCCCATCCCGATACTACAAACTACAGAAAAAATGTCAGAGCTCATTGTGCGTCTCTTGTAAATCTGCAGCGCTAAAAATCCGTGTAAAAGGGGAGTAAATGCGAGGAATTCGTTTATGTCCGATATAGCAGCGTGTGGATTCCTCCCGAAGGGAAACTGTTGGAAATAATGCTTGCGGTTTTAGTCTTGTGTATATTTGCATTGGGTGGGACGACAGTGGGGAACGCCGCTGCGGAATATTCTTTCAACGAGTATACTGGAGAACACTCCATAATATCCCTCCCACAAGAATCCCTTCGCGGGCGATGCATTTATTTCCGGTATAGCAGTGATTGGATTCCTTCACGTTCCTCCGCCGCGTTCCTTCCGGTTTCCACGGGTTACATTTCAGCGACTTCCCCAAATCTGTAGCAAATTCCTACAAAAAATCTCAATTGTTCAATAGTTTATTTGTGTGTAAAATTAAGGCGTGTTAAATATTCGGTGCTATAGGTCATAGCTATAGCTCTGGAACATTAAAAAAGCAGCACCTGAGATTGTATTGTGGCCATGGGAAACTGCCTACCCTCCGTTCAGCTCTGTTGATTGTGGTAGCAGAGACAATTTCCTTGTTAGTAATAAAACTACACAAAAAGAACCATAAGCCGTGTACCTAATGCATCAATTTTGAACTATTTTGGTTTGGTTGTGTTCAGTAGTCACAAACTAGAACTCCTGGAAAATC
This sequence comes from Disparrhopalites patrizii, assembly GCA_034698585.1. NCBI lineage: Eukaryota > Metazoa > Arthropoda > Collembola > Symphypleona > Sminthuridae > Disparrhopalites > Disparrhopalites patrizii. The sequence continues at coordinate 17,478 of JAQGBT010002448.1, read as the reverse complement.
CTAATTAAATCCAGTTCGAATTTCTACCAGCACTACCAGAAGACTCTAGAAGTGTTTCCCATGCATATTCATGATATTTTTCTGCATGCACATGACGTTTACCTTCTAAATGAATTATTGCTGTGCGCGATCTGCAGTTTAGGCTGTAGAGGGGGTTCAATGGTTCTTACACATCCTACAATAAGTACACAGGGAGAAAATCTGACTAAAACTCTTCATGCTTCCTATTTGATGTTAGCACTACGTTAATATATGCGTAATGCATATCCTCGTTTACGTATCAAAACTGACCAAGTCGTGAACGACAGGCAGTTTTGATACTTAAATGACGATTTACTCTTACCATGTTTTAATTCAGATTTGTAATTGTAATTGATGTATCTCATATCATGTAGCTGCTCGGCCTCGTCTTAGCATGCCATTGTGCCTATCTAGCCATCAAAATAAAGAGTGATGACGGTTACAACGCAGTTTGTGATCCGGAAGGGTTTTTTGGGAAGAAGGAGTGGGATAAGGATGAGCGACGTTGAAAGGAAATCTGTGTTGGCATTGACAAACTGTTTGTTTGTGTAACTTACGCCGTTTTTTTCGGCGGCACTGTCTTGGGCATACTTTGCCGTTTGCTGCAAATTACTTTGGGTCTGACCGGAATACTAGCGAGTATGACAAGAAACTTCTGTTTTGTTTGCTTACAAATAACTGGTTGCAGTATAATTCAAATTATTTAAAAGTACGCCGTGCAAGAACGTTGCAATACGTTTACTTTTTATATTTTCGCCTAAGGTTCTTAGATCATCTTTCACCTTGAATTTTAGTGCCAACAAAAGATGTTAGTTTTAGGACAAATAGCTATGGGTCATGAACAGAAAAAGATCAAAAGCTTGGGGGATGCGGACGGGGTCGGAGATAATGAGGCGTATAACCAGCCAAAATTGAAGAACGTAAGGATTGCCGCAATCGTTATCAGTTTAATCGATGTAGTTGTTTGTGTAGTGTCTGGCATAGTGGTCTTTATGAGTTACTGAACCTTTACGAAACTACCCAACACGGGCATATTTGACATTTCGACAGCGGTCCAAATCATTTTTGTTTCGGGAAATATCTGCGAACCTTTGACTGCGCAGTTATAACGTTGGGAGCATTGTTTTATGCAAATTGTCTCTGAATGACGCAGCGTTTGCACACCTTTAAGCGTCAGGCAAATTTTTTTTTACTCTGCACCAAAATTGCGTTCTGTGTACACAGTGCCTGCAGGCAGTTCTAGAACATTTTAAGCGTTTTACGGAACCTCAAAAAATTTCGGGGGCCGGGGGACAAATAGTCCTGAATGGAGCCTCAGATTATAATGGAAGCCCTAATGGCGACGATATGCTTACAATAATTACATAATGCCTAATTTTACCCAAGATTTTTAGTAATTCGGTGTAGAAATGAACTGATTTGGCTGCCGTTTTTTATCGACATCCTCTGGGCGCCGTTTGGTGCAATGACAGAGCAGAGCCAAGGAGCCGTCACCAGAATGTGCTGATACAAAAAAGACATAACGCGACTATTGTGTAGTAAATGACCAAAGACCAGGAGATGAATCTCGATAATTTAGATGTTTCACTCCTCACTGCAACAGCCCCATCCAAATAGCTGAATGCAAGGAATATACACATTAAAACTTTGGTAAATGTAAATAGTTTTTGGAAGTCGTGAAAAACCACGTCAAAGAAAGGAGATCGTTGTGCGGTTGGAAATGTAAGTGTGTGGGATTCTGAACTGTATCGATCACTGAACGGCCAATATTTTCCTTAATCATTTGATAGTACATGTCTAAATTTTCATCATTATTTTTTTTTATTATTGTTACATGATTCCTCAATCCAATCCTTTCCTTATGGTTTGTCCTACGCTCTTCGGAATTTTTCCTGGTTCCGGGTTATTGCCTATTGACAATTACTTCTTAATATTTTTTTTCGCTTCACCAACTTAGAATTCTGCCACCAAGTTTGTGATGTAAGACTCGTTTTGGACAGACACTGACCTAGTTTTAGATGTGCGTTCTAAGCATAGAAATAAGTCCGTTTGTGCTTATGAAGGCCCTTGGGCAATAAAGATATCTCAGATATGTAATTATCTATAAGTACAATAGTTATAGTTGATCATGCCACAAAATTTAGCGCCAAGGGTTTTAAGGGTGCCGAGAAAAATGTGACCAAGTTCTGATCACCCCAATATGCCGCAGCCCTTTATATATGTATATTTTGTTCATTTACATAAATATATATTATAGCATATACACCAAGACGACCATGCAAAATGACAGTACAGTAAATAAAAACACGGTTTCTCACCTCACACATTAGTAATTTGCCCGAGCATTCGACAGACTATTAAGAAGGTAAGAAAACACATATGACTGGTCATACTCCATACTAATTGGTACACATAATCGACAGCCAAATATCAACATAAAAGAAACCTCCTCGACATTTTTCAGCAAGCGAATGACATCAAAGTGAAGAGAAAAAATTTGTTGTTGTTTGTAACCACTGAATTTAAATGCAGATATGTAATCTCCTGTTGCCCACCGGTCGTATTCCACAACCTCTTTTTTTTGTTGATGTTAATGGTTTTGACTTGAGGCTCGCAAATTGTACTTACATTTCAGTGTTTCTGTTTTCTGTTCTCTTTCTCTTCAGTCCGCTCTCCTTGTCACTTATTACAAACACACTTGAAAGTGAAAACCTCCAAAGTCCTTCCGAGTTTTTATGTATACAGACAACAAAAGTCAAGCAAAAGTTTTTTTTTTATATAACACATGGAAGCATGCAACAAAGAAATGTAAACTTCACCACGGTTATATAATGACAATGAACAATACAATATAAAAGTGACCAGAAAAAACGAAGTCATTACGGCAGAATTGAATTTTTGTTTCCTTCCGCGGCTACCCAAAATCTGGTGGCGGTGACGGTGGTGTGGTGGTCTTGGTGGTATGTACCCTTAAGCTCATGTTTCTTTCACTATATTTTCTATTGTTATTGTTTAACGTTATTACTGCATACGGACGTATCTGCCACAATCATGTGTGACAACGAAAGTGCGGATGAATTGAACAGAGTCAGATGAAGACTTGTAATAGGGAGAGAACAAAATGGTAGAAGTAGGGAGAGAGCGAGAAAGGTAAGACAAAAGGAGAGAGAACGTATTAGTGTGCAGCTTGAACGAGTTTTTACCACTGTTACTAGTTACTACTACCACCCATTTTTTTTATATTAAAAAATAATTGTACTGACTGGTGCACTCACACATAGGTTAATATAGAGTGACAGCATTCTAAAAGATTTCGTACCTTCTTGTTATTGTCATAATTACACTGGTGAAAATGTGTTATACGCATTTTTTTCTTCCTCTATCTCTCTTTCTTAATTTCCTTCCCTCCAAATTTTTTATCAAATACCTCACACACACGCATCGACATTTTCAGTCCCGTGTATATATAAAAGCAATCTGTAAATGTCTTCATGCTATCAGTCGACGGAGACAATTCCAACAATTCCAAGTGCTCAAAAGAAGTGTGTTTTGTATCCTAGAAAAATAAAGTGATCGTTTACAAATCTGAAAAAAGTTTTTTCTCAAATTTTTGCCAGTGAGCAGGAAAGTTGACGGTGGGGAAAATGGGGAATTTGAAAAAACTAGTAATCTTGGTAAGTGCACATTTCCTTTGGGTATTCCGGGGGGAGTTAACTTTTATTTAATGTCTAATAAGGGATAGATAGTAGGAAGGTGTAGTTCTAAAGCCCTCTGCTTTTGTCTTTTGGAATACGAACACGTCAAGTGTGAATATTTTTACTTCATCATCATCCTCAGGTGAGGGGGAAGCAGGTTAAAAGGGTTAAGAATTCTTCCATGGTGAAACATATCTCTTTGGTTTTGATTTAGATTCACATTTTCGCACTGGTCACCATATGTTCCTCCTCCATAGGGGAAGAAATGGGAGGAGGCGTCGGCGGAGGGAAAGGTGGTGACGATAAAGTGATTCGGAAAAAAGTTCGCATTGTGTCAGGTGGGAAGACGATTAGCACGGCGGAGGAGGAGATGAATAAGGAGAAGGAGGCCAAGGAGTCTTTATTGTCCCCCACACCCGATCCCTCCCCACCACCGCCCCTGGAGAGGAAGAAGGATGATGAGCCACTGATTTCTAAGGGCAGGGAGCCCCAAGACGAGATCGAGGAAGGGGCATCTTCCATCCCCATCGTCACGGATGATGTCCTGGAAGAGGTGGAGGAGGAGGACTCTCCATCCGCACCCTCAACTTCAACCTCCGCCACAGCCCCTTCAGGCCCGTCGGGCCCGTACCGGGAAACCATTCTTGCTTACACTCAAAATTCCCCGATAAACTATGACTATGGAGGAACTTCGACCCACGTTTTCCCAGTATCATCCCCCTCTTCCTCCACCACCGCCCCAGAATACTCCGTCTACACTCCCATTGTCAAGGGTAGTGATAGTCTCAACGCTCCCACCGTCCTTCACCAGCCCCATCACCACCAAGGCCATCGTTACAAACAACAACGTGGAGTTGCATCGGACTTGGTCCCAGCCTCCTCATTGCACTATGGACACGGCCCGTTCCTCAAGTACGGCTTCGGCCTCTCCTACCCCGTCCTCCCCTTTGGCCGTCATAATTACGCATACAAGAATTTTGGCAAAAGTTTGGGCATTGGTTGGGGTCCTTATGGACCTGTTCTGGGTCTCAACTTTGGTTATGGAAAACGCTTCCATTCCTTTGCCTACCCCGGTGCTTATGGCTTCCATAAGGGATTTCACAAAACTTTCCATCTCTTTGGCTAGTGCTTTTATTACACTTTTTTCTACCCCCCCCCCGCCTCAATTTTTTTCAATGGCACTTAATCCACTTTTTTTCCTCCAAGAAACAAATCTCTTCTCTCACTGTCTCTTTTGGCACTGATAGAGGGTTGAAGAAGAAAAAAGGATGAAAGTTGTAATATGCACTTTACTACACGTCCCATGTCTCTGTACTAACTGCAGTATTGGCTAGTTCCTATAACTCCTATAAGCTTTGTACTGTCGAAATTGCTAGGTAACATGTGCACATAAAAAATATTGTATCGCATGTCATAACCAGTAGTGGTCAGGTTCCCTGCATCGCATCATGTACAAGCGTGAAATATGTGTTTGTGTGTTGTGTTATCCCGTATGTATATGTATGTACAAAAAATATAAATCCTGTGTGAAAGAATTATGATTGTTGTGTTTGTGTGCGTGTGTGTGATTTAATTTTTTATTTCGCTTTTCCCATTCACTCAGTTCCTTCTTCCGGTGAGAGTTGATCATACCTTGTATACTTACCTTGTATACATACTTGTTAACTGCTAACCAAGACTGTATAGCCATTTGGCCAATTGTTTTTTTAAAATAATCTGTCTAGAATATACTATACACTGTACTAATACAAAGCTAGGACCTGCTTAGTCAAACATACTTACACACTTCTTTTGTATTTATTCTATATTATGCAATTAAGACATAACCCTTGCTCCCACAGTACACCTCTTACTCTTTACTAATACCAGTTTTTAATTGGAGTATACTAACATTTTTATGAAAGCTAACAAAAATCTGGGAAGGTAAAAAATGAAACTGGACTTTTCAAGTCATTCTTATTCCAATTTTTGCCAATGAGCGTTTCAAATTGTGTATGTTCCATTACTATAATTTTGTATGACAACATTTTCGATTACTTACAACGTTACAACTTGCATTTTAACCAATTTTGCTACCAAAGACGCCAAAAGAATTGTTTGTATTGCTGTATAAAATACATTGAGAAAATTAATGTTATGATTGAAGAAACTACATACATAAATAAACCTGAGACTACGTACTTTAAGGATAAAATGAATAACCAAGAATGAAATGGAATTAAGGGAGATCAAAGTGAGAGCTTCTTTATTTCAAATCAAGATTAAGAGTGCTGGTGATCATATGAAAATCATACCACAGAAATCACTAGCCATAAGCAAGGATGCATTAAGAAGAAATGATTGGCAAGTACAATGACAGCATAATTTGAATTGGTAATTGTAAGGGCAATATCAGTATCAGTATATTATAACCACAGCGATAATAGTAAAGTATCAGAATGATACTTGAAGTTACATATTACCGTATACAATCATGCAAACAATATTATATACATATGTAAGTATTGTACCAATGGTCGAGTTAAAGATTTATGGTTGCCCTATATTCACAATATGAAGGTTTCACCCATGACAAGGAGAATATACTGGAAGAGGGAATGTTTTTTGGTGTTACCACAGATTTAATTTGGTAAATAATGGCCCCCCAGGGTTAATGAGATGCCATCAAATGAATCCTTAGGACAACAAAACATTATATCGGATGTATATTAGGTATACATATTACATATAGTATAACAATAACATACTAAACTAGTGTGCCCGGTTGCCCGTGCCGCCTACGACCGGCAAAATCTTTCAGCAAAATGTATACGTACCCGTTTAATGAGTTCACATTTACAAGCATAAAAAAGTTCGTCTGGAATGTGCAAGGCGTTCGTGCCACTATGGTGTCCTTCCACACGTCTTTCTTCCAAAATCTGTTGCTCATGTGTATAAAAATCCCTTCTATCTAAGATCCTCAAAATGTTTACGCACACTGATGGCAGTTGTAAATAAATATTTTTTGTTCGGTCATTTTCTATATACGCTGGCCGTTCGTCCGTGAATCCCACTACATCCTAAGATTAGTACTAATATAAAACCCGTGTCACCATATATCCGTCATTACGTGCTCCGCTTTTGTTGCTTACGTCTCAACTACCAATACTAAGGATTGTAAAATTTCACTGGCCCTGAGTTTTTTCTCCCTGTTTCCTCAAAAATTCCCTGATTTTTCAACAAAAATCCCAGGTAATAATCACCCAGCAAAGCCTTGGGGCCCAGAAAAGTATATAGTATTAATAATCACCTTTGTTTTACTATACCCTGGAATAGCTACCTGTAGGGACCATGTATTCCCGCAAAGGAATACACTTTTTTTTATTGTAGGAGCTAATAATAAAACTTCACAGTGCTCGTAATCACATTGTATTCGTATTCATCCTACAGGTTCGCTCTTCTTCGGGATTCCGCTCTTCTGATTCTGACGCCCACCAGTATAGACTCGAAAAAATTCGGGAACTTGTGCGCAATGTATTATAAAATGAACATATATTTCATACATATACGACCGAGGATCAACAATATTATAACAATAATAGCGCGCGCACGTGTATAATGTACACATGTGTACTATACAGACAGTGTACTACAGTAAGTACAGAAATGACATGTGGCCTCCGTAATCTCTACATACCCAGAGATTTTGTTCGACAAAATCTTTGTAATGAACTTCTGGTTGTGTTTGTTCATAATACGAGGAAAATAAGAGGCTCAGGGAACATTAAAAAGCGGAGTAAAATGATTTTTCTTGCGTTTTCAATGGATTTCACCGCAATACTTTTGTACGTCGGTGCTTACATTTACAGAAGAATGGGCATTATTTTATATTATAAAGGAGTGAGAAATGAGAAAGTACATGTGCGAAGTTCGCACATGTACTTTCTATAAGCGGAAGTTGCGAACTGTACCGGATATTCCATTTAAAACCAAACCTGCACTTTTTGTTAGTAAATTTAGCCAAAATTAACTTCTCATTAAAATCTTTTTTTTGTTTTTCCGAATCTTCAGTTTGCTTTTGTTTCTCCAGAGCTGCCAATTGTTTTTTCGTTAGCTTTTTTGACGGTTTGTCCTTTTTTGCCGGCCCTTTAACTATCTTTCCCCCATTTTTCTATCTAATTACACCTGTGATTGAACGGGTTAATTCTTCGAATTCCTCCGAATGAACTGGTGTGTAACAATGGTGTTAATTGCTCGTAATATTTAATTATTTAAAAGGGTTTAACTCGCAAGGTTTATCTTGAAAGGGTTATACTTCGCACAGAAAAGACGCCAAAAAGTTCAGAAAACTGAACTTCAAATTCGCGCTTTAAATTCGTGAGGTTGTGTCCGCATGACTGATTCGCAAGTTTTTCGCGCAAAATGGTTCACATGTGACAGTCAATTTCATCGCACATGTCTCGCGTTTTTTTAACGAATTCGCACTCATGTGAACTAACCTTAACACGTCATATACATATACGTAATCATTAGCTCATTAGAATCCTAAGAAGGCAAGCTTTCAGAATTGCTTTGCCCAAGCACTTGCAATATGACGTTCAAAAGTTTTGATGAGAAAAATACATGAAGAATTTTCCATGTTAATATATGGCGTTAACAAGTTATCAGCTGAAGTGTCACTTTGGCTTTAAATGCAACATACGGTATCATAACAGTATAAAACAATGCAAGACATCTGGGTTTTGCTGTCTATTGCATTTAAACATCTGGGTTTCGCAGCACTATAGATGTGTCAATGTTAATACCACGACATGACCGATTTCCCGAAAGCCCGTAGTGGACGTTGTGAGGGCTGATGCAGAAGTCGAATTTGGATTTAAACAATTTGCAAATGCGCTATAAATATTTAACATTTTTTAAGCAAAGTACGTAAATAAGCAAAAGTGGCGACAAAAATTGTTTATAATGGAAACCGAATAAAAACTGCGTGTATTGCTGCTGCCACTCTCCTGTTTGCCGCTCCATGCCTCTCTCATGCTTCTTCCCTTGCTGCTATATCTTATCAAATAAAAAGCTCGCTAATGCGTTCCACGGTTTTTGTCATTAACCAATAAATTAGCATATAATATTAGACATTAACTATAGTTAATGTCTTAATGTGTATATTTAATAGCAGGGGTTAAATCGTGGAAAAAAATTAGGGCGTATGTCCTTTAGTGCAGAACCGAAGCTCCGCCCAAAAATAGTGCCGGATGTCCACCTCATCGATTTAACTCCTGAACTTAACACGCTAACAGCCATCACAAATTTATATGTATAATTAATAAACTGTGTCATTATTTATTGATTTGTGCAGTAGTCTTAGTGTCACCAACAAATTTTTCTTTCACAATTATTAATTCCAAAAAGATTATTATTTCTTTCGCTAATGTCTGTCAATATCGAAAATGCTGTGAAAATTCAATAAATAACTTGTAATTATTGAGTTTATACAAATTACATGAATTAAATCCAAAGAATATACTAAACTTTATTTATGTCCTTTTCCGCCGGCATGTCTGGTCTCAACTTCAAGATGTTACACTTTTCGGGAACCAAAGCAGGGGACGTGGAACATCCAACACCCTGTATATTGAGAGTATATATGATTTCGTGCTCCTTGATATAAATTATAGTTCCCATAAAAAGATTTCGTGCATTGGCCGAATATGCAAGTATTTATATGAACAAATACGCTTCCAACTTGTTTATCGGACATTATGAGTACATAAGTAAATATGATTTGTAATTATTTATCTTCTATCAGGACAAAAGCTGATGGAAGACAGAAGGTTTTCCCCGAAAATTCTTTAACCGGGAACAACTTATAATTACACTGAAGTAATTTCCTCCGTCCTACAATCATGCATTTGGCTGTAGAAGTATTGTACAAGGTAATTTCCCAAATTATTTTTTGGGCACCAGATTTTCTTTGCCTCTCATGATCCATATTGTGAAAATGGAATTTTTTGATAAAAAACACCAATTTTGGTGGCCTATAGTCCTATTATGATAGCATTCGGCTATTGTATTATTGTAATCTGATTATTTTCATCTGGTCTGAGCATCATCGAAGACTGACCCAACGACAAATTAATGACCAGCGAAGCTACAAGCGGTTTATCTAGTATCCATGTAAGTACAGTATACATACATGATGTATCTGTACACGTATAGGTTGTAAAATTATTAGCATCTTTAGGTGAAACAAACAACCAGTTCTATAATGTGTGTGATTACGTCAAGAATATTTTTAAAAAATGCTTGTTTTTGTGCGCGCATTCTTTATTAAGGATTCGAGGAACATTGTGACTTGTGACGCATTGACAAGATATTGACGCAAACAAGACATTGACATTGGTTGATTTTTATTATATTTCAAATTGAAGAGTTACAATACATTTTGATTTTCAGCAAGCTTCTAAATCCATTATGGTTTGGACATAGCCTATAGAGTACGTTCAAATAGCCAGCCCCAGGTCTCATGCCATTGTCGGTTGTTTCCGGCGACAATGGACGCTACCCGAGCTGTGTCCCGCGCCCAAGCTGACCCGTATCTGAGACCAGATCACTCGCCCCCCCCCCGCACACACCCAAGCACTTAAAAAAAAGTCAGGGTCAGTGTATAGTGATATACACGGTGATATATGTATACCCTGAAAAGAAGTTTTGTCGAGCAAGGCGAGGAACTGTAGGACCACACAACCACCTCGCTCGAGCTCTTGGTGACAACTCATCATTATAGTTAGATATACAAAATTCTCTTGCCTGAAATTATACTTAAACATCTTTTTTCCGACTTAATACATTTATTTAGCGTTTTTTAGATAGTTTGACCAGATTGGACTAGTGTACTCAATATACATTATAACATGTATGTACGTCCTGTAAATTTGCGCCTAGACAGTTTCATGGAATTTAAGCAGTTTTAGTTTCGTCAACATAAACAAGTTCAAGTTGAGGTGTTGTTAATGTTTACTCGCAATATAGTTTTGTGGTGTTTGTTTTTGGAATTTTGACACCCTGTATATTCAAGTATGTAATTGGTGCAATGTGTTTTTTTTTACCAAACTCTATAGCTACTAGTTAGCATTTGATACTTTTCTGGATTTAATTCCGTACGTTTAATCCCATACGATCCCATACGTCTATTTCTGCGAACCACTAATTGACCAAATTCAGAAACTCTTGCATGTTGGGTGATTTTCCTTTTTCAACAATTTAGACTAGGGTGACACCATCCATGAATGTTGCGTAAGTGAAGCTAGGTCCACTATTGTCACTGATTTTTTTAGGACAGGGTTTATTAATATAATCAAAAGTGTGAGAGAAATTTTACAGCCTTGGGCCTGACCATTAATTATGGGAACTTTTGGCGATATTATAGGTTTATACTTGACACATTGCGATCTTTCCCGCGAAAAGTTGGTGTCTGCGTTATGTTCATGTTGATCAATTCATTTATAAGCTCACTTGCCGCAATTACTAGAGTCATTAGCGGTTGACGTCGTGCTGAACCCAAATTATTTTTCGGATTTTTCAATCAACGCTAACCTGTTGTTGGAAATATTTGGGCCGTTTATAATTTTGCTATGAGAATGAATAGGATTTTAACCATACGAGTTTACTAAAAATAAACTTCGATGGAATGACATAAAGAACAGGGCTCATATTTCCCAGAATATGGTTTTAGAAAAATGAAGAACATCATTTGATATGGTTGAAATGTTTATAATTAAGTTTTTCGAAACCCCTTTGTACTTACTATCAAAGAATCAAGAAAACAACGGTCACGCAATGCGAGAGATTCTTTCCCTTATTTTTAAAAGTAGATGGTAATACCACTCAAAAATGTAAAGGCTTTCAAAACATAATACCACGACTTCTTCTTACGCAATAAATCGTTTCGCATAAAAAAGTGTGTTCCAGTACGTGGTGAAATTTTTTACTGCGTGTAAGGCAGTTAAATTTGAAGCATCAGTACTTATGCTTCAGCTATTTATTTCTTGCAATTAGAATTTTATTGGGCATTTTGTAGAAATTGAGTTTTCACTATTTACAATGCTAATTAAAATATATGTATGTAGTACATTAACCATTTATGTATGGTGTGTTTACCAGCATAGATCCATCTTATCAACTCGTCCACATTCGCATGTATGTATACTCGACTATGGCGAGATGGGAAAAGAAATAATTGGTAATTCAAATAACTGATTGCCTTTGACGTCCATTGACGGGGGACCATTCAACAAGTTCGTGAACTCCTTGACGGTCATGGACATTTTTAGTAATGTATGCATATTATATTCTCCATTGTCCAATCAAACACATTACGAAGAAAACAATAAAAAATTGCTTACAAAAATTAACGGCCATAAAATGATGAGGAAGACAGGAAGAGACAAAAAAATTCATTGATATTCTCCGTGTATGACCTAATGGATTCTAGACAAACCCTAACACGCAGATTTGAAGACTTTTAACACAAACTGGTTTAAGTCCAGTGTTTCAAATTGGTAATTTCTCAGAAAAAATTCCTGTACCCTAGGGTTTTTCTGAGAGCTTCAATAATATTCTTGAAATATTTTTGGAATTTGGAAAACGTACTTTTCCCTAAAAATGCTAAAGCAAGCTCTTGTTTGCTTCTTGGACTTAATCCAAATTGAGCTTACAGTATTCACTTGTTGTATAGCTGAAACCTACGAACTGCAAATCAGTAGTTACAAGAAATTAAAAGGGTATTTTATTGCACCGTCTACCTACCTGTGAAGGCTATGTAATTCGTGAGCTTTCCAATCTCCAAAATCAGTCACATAGCCTCAATAATTGATTGAAGGAAATACGCACAGTATACTATAATGCACCTATATACATACGTATGACGCGAAGAAATTCCCTGATTATATATTTATATAGTAAAGCACAACAGAGGAAAGTACAATGACATCCAGCTCTCTATACGTCCACAGTCAGTAATATTGTGTTTGCCCTCAAATTGACACAAGAGGGTCACTACTAATCTAAGAAAATACACTACTAATATAAGAAACATTGCCCATCATATAAATGCGTATGTTTGTGGAAACAATTGCAACAAATGTATTCTTGAATAAAAAAAATCTTGCTGACCCTCCTCCATGAATTTGTGATGGTAAAAATTGTTGGGATAAAGGCTCAAATGTAGTCATGTGTCTCTTGTTCCCCCAACAATTGACAAGGAGATGGAGATCGCCTCTGTGGCAGAGTGCAATGACAAGACAACATATAATTAATCCTGAACATTGTTATTATACATAATTATATTTAATAACAAAGGTCAAACGTAAGAGCATTAAGTCATTATACGGTAAAGATGTGTTCTCATATTAAAATATTAAAACATTTTGTCACGAAATTCTACCACTTACATAATTACTCTTTTTCTTCTTTCAGTTGCATATTACTTCCTCCGTATTGTCCGTATAAAGCAGTTCATTGTAAGCAGTAGACTACCTCAATCGTAAACAATTTTTTATCGTGAAAGAAAGAAAAATAAGAATTTAAAGGAAGTGTAATCTTCAAGTTGAGAGGATCATCAAATCATATGCATACATGGAGCTTGCTCTTGAATTTTCTGTGAGGTCAGTGCTTCACCTGCACATTTACGTATGTGGGTACTGTGTACAATATGCGTTTCGTCTACTACCTTTGACCCATATAGAGCATCTATTTGTGAGCGCGCTATATGGTATTTAGGATAATCATAAAGTAATTAATGACCTTGAGTCCCTGTTTCTCTCTTATTCCCCCTGTTTTTGCAGTGTGGACAAGAATCCTGTTCTTGTACGAGGCAAAGGAGTAATTATATGCATATATATATGTACATACGTGTGTTTCGCAGGGTGTGTGAACTTCATACATTCGCTTCATGGGAGATCGCGGATTGGAAATTTTGTTTTGGCATGGAACTTTTAACGACGGGGGTGATGTTCGTCATGATAATAAGGTGCACGTATGGAAAGTGCAAATGGCAGACGCCATGCATTGGAAGGGAACAAGAGGTTCCATGAAGCTTGGTTAGTCTTGTAGGGATCATTGGGAAGGCACAATCTTCGTCCAAAACAGTTGCCACCGGCAATCCATACCTTTTCTTCCTTAACGGAGCCCTCTAACGTATGTGAGAACTTCACGCACTTCGCACGCACTTCCCTGTTAATTATTGTTCTGAAAGACATTAAGTGTGTATTTTGATGCATCTAGTTAAACAGCAAATCAAAATCCTGTGCCAGTTCTTCATAGAAATACGGGGGAACCTTGTATCAAATCACTTTCAACATTCCCATGCTCCGCAGATCTTCAAACAACCTTTGTGATTCGGATCAGTGCGGTGTAAGACGAAGACAAGTGGCGTAAAATATATATTCGAAAACTTCCCCAAATTTTTTTGGACCCCTGCATCACCTCGCACCTTGGAGAGAATTGCAAGTTCGAGATTAAACAAGTGTCAGAAAATCGGCTGGATGTATATTTTTGCTCTGTCTGCCTGAACACTTTTTCTCGCCAATGAACATCTCTGAATTCTTTAATCAAGTTTTTCTCATTCTCGCATGACGTCTTTCTCACTGACGTGAATTAGCTCTGCAAATTTGTAATTGTATATATGTTTGTTCCGAATTTAGTATACAAAACCAGACTAGACGATTTGGATTCCAAAAAATTTGTATTTAACAAACAAAAATTCTGGAGACATGGTGCTGCTCTCCGTGTTTCTCTTCAATCTTCTCTGTGCGCTAGTTCCATGTGATCCCAGTTTTCGGACGCCGGATGTTAATCCGAATCCCCCGGCAGACGCCATCGGATTTCGCAATGGGTTACCTGCCTCATCTACAAATTTGACGGTAGAAACGAATTCGGGATGGGTTGAGGGCTATCCCATGAAAACGATTGAAGGCAGAGGTATTTTTGCCTTCGAAGGCATCCCTTATGGAGAGTCCACGCATGGGGATAATAGATTTAAGGTTAGTTCTTCATTCATAACTACTACAGTACACAAAGATTAAATTTACAACATGGTGAAAGCACTCAATCAGTTTCTAGAGTTTACTGATTATAATGATTAAATACACATAGATAAATATCATCTGGTAAGAAAGCTACGTTATTTCACACTCACCTTTACAACAACCGTTCCCTTTCCTAAACATGCCAAAGCTTCATAAACAGAAGGAATTACAACACTCATCAAATGTCAATTTACCTTTATGCACGCTCATTCCAATAAATAGGAAGGATAAAAAGAAAGCAATAGGATGGAAGGGGAAAAAACATTTTTTCTCCTTGTAATACCATCAGTGGAAGCGCTCTTGTAGTCGGTAGTTCCCCGTCATATCAAAAGTGTTCCAGATATCTCCTAGAAAAGGTCGTATTGGCGCTGTAGACATGTGGAGAATTCATTACTACATAGTATACCGTGCCCGTTTAGATGATAGATGCAGATAGTAAGACAAATCACACTTGTACAAAACGAGAGTAAGTGAGAGTGAAGTAAGTGTGTATAGAAGAATAGAAGATCATGACGACAAAAGGAATCATTTATACTGCAAGTAACGGCGAACAAATTTGTGCCCTCTGTCTCTCTCTCTCTCTCTCGTGTGAGAATTTTTACTCCAAAAGAATTGCCGTGGTAATGGTGAGAATCCATGAATTGAACATTATTTTTTCTGACTGAGAGAGAATAGTTGCTCCAGTTGTCCAGTATTGCTACTACATAATACTACGACCATGCAATCATGTACAACACCTGATAAAGAGAGTGGGAAAGGAGAAAAACTAGACATTTTCTGGGATGCAAAGAAAAAGGAGAGAAAATGTATCGATTCCTCTTTCTAATTGACTATCATTTTACTCGTAAAACTTCGATTTTTGACAGTGTCGCGGAATAAAGAAGAGAAGTGTATATAGGTATTAGTGGGAGAGAAAGGAGTGCTGAGGAGAGAGAGGAGGATCTGTAGAGGAATATGGAGGAGATAAGATTGTGTGCATTGCGTGCGTAACTCTGCCAGTTATTTAAAACGAAAATAATTTCGGACGTCAATTTTCTTCTGGAATATCGAATATCCCATAATGAGATACTTTCAGGACGATCTGCGGTGGACATGTTCTCCTACATGTCCCACAACAAGCCGCATACAGCACGGATTTGAAATTTTTCGTTTGGCCACTACCTGCGTAGGTATACATACGACATATGTACATACATACATATAGGCAGTATACAGTGTATAGATGCATCCATCAGTTTCAATCTTGATCGCCATCAGTCAAGAGCCAACCCATTCAGTATGACGGGCTTCCTCTCCGTATAAATATGTATACAATGACTGTTAAAGAAAGACCTTTATTTCCGTAGCAGAGGACACCTTAAATACTTCTACGTGTATGTACGCACTGGAATAACAACGTATTCATTTTCTCTTTCTCACCACTTCTCGATTCCTCCGTAGATGTACAAAGAAATGGCGTATTGTACAGGGTGGTAAATGCATTTTGGTAGCCACTATACCAGCTACGGCAGCTACATAGGCTGCACAAAGTTTCAAAATCAACAAAAGTGGATTTTAAATATTAAAATTAAACATTAAAACTTTTCACGAATTACCTTTGCCTTCTGATTACATCCACAAAGTAAAGCTGTAAATATGAATTAAAAATTCTCCGATTCTATTTGAAAGGGACATTGATAAAAAATCTAATCCTAAACTTGATATGAAAAGTGATATAATGAATTGGGATTGGTATAAAAAACATTTTCTTTGATTCTACTAAACTGAATTAAAGCTTTATAGATTGATTGATCAACCATTCAAAGCAGTTGGTCAAAGTAAGTGAAAATGCTTACTGTCGTTGTGGTCAAACTCCTTAAGGAAGAAAGAAAATGTAAAATGTACTAATTGAAAAGAGAACAGAGAAAAGTTTTTTGGGGTTGGTTTGCAATTATCTATTTTTAAAAAATGCCCCCGTTTGTTGTAGTAATAACTTCTTATGCTGGCTGGTACAAGGCGGATGGGTTGATTCCAATTGGCAGTCTGTATTGATCATGGAATCTAGGGTGTGATTGTGCAAAAGAAATGGGATTTTTTGTACTCCATTGTACTTTTTTTTACATAAAGAACATATACATACTTCTCCAAAAATCAGTTTCACAAGCTTCATTTCACATTTCACACTTACAAGATGTGACAGAAAGCCATTAGATTTTCTCCAACAATTTATTGTTCTTTCCCCAATCAATCTCGGCCCTTTATAACGGTACTCAAGCTTTTCCTAAAAGTGAAACGAAATGTTTTTTTCCTAGTTTTTTGGGGGAAGTTATTTTGCAAAAAGCCACCCCATTTATGCGTGGTAATTGAAATGTCACAAGCCCCCATATGTTTAACATGTGATTTTTTTCACGCGTTTCACATGCCATAATTATTAAACGGGAAAGTTTTCAATAAATATACTTATCAATTCTAAAAGCTTGACTTCTTAGCGTTCCAACGAGCTAGTGCTCAAATGTCTACGCCTTGCTGTAGAGAAGTTATAAGGGTGAGACCCGGTTGCGTTTTACGGCGCGCATACGGTATATGCATACATCAACATCGTAGATGAAGTATTTGTAAGGTCAGGTTCACGGGTCTTGCAACTAGGCCTTCCACATAATCTGAGGCTCAAATCAGGACTATTTATCCCCCCCCCCCGAAATTTGTTGAGGTTACCCAAA
>JAQGBT010002447.1:0-24085 GCA_034698585.1 Disparrhopalites patrizii | reverse complement strand
AAAGAGCGAGAGAGAAACACAAATGAGAGGAGAGAAAGAGCGAGAGAGAAACACAAATGAGAGGAGAGAAAGAGCGAAAGAGAAACACAAGCGAGAAAAGAGAGAAATGCAAAAGACAAGAGAGAGAAATATAAGGGAGAAGAGAGAGAGAATTGCAAAAGAGAAGAGAGAGAGAATTGCAAAAGAGAAGAGAGAGAGAAATGCAAGAGAGAAGAGAGAGAAATGCAAAAGAGAAGAGAGAGAGCAAGAGAGAAGAGAGAGAAATGCAAGAGAGAAGAGAGACGAGTCGGAGGGAAAGACAAGAGAGAAGCGAGAGAGTGGGAAAATGTTTGTCTCACTCTCCCGTATGCAATACTGAAGTCAATGAGGAGAATTGACGTCAATGTTGTCGAGGCAGCCCGTTGTTTTCCTAGTTGGCAGGAAGTTCTTGTGAGGAGAGTCATAGTAGTAGTATGACAATTTGGTGAAAACAACCTTAGGCTTACTGCCCCTACTATGTCCTTCCTTATGTCATCAGTTCCTCTTGTAGTCAATGCAAGTAGTAGTAGTTGTAAGTAAAGGTAAAGATTATTGTGTAGAAAATTCAATTGAGCTCTCTTTCTCCTCCGCTTTCCCCTCTCCCTCTCACTTTCACCCTGCACACGTGGAGCAGTGGGAGCGCTTGTGGCATATGACACGGATCATGTTGAGTGTGCTTCACCGCGCCCCTCAAGTGTTATCCCACGTCTTCTAATATTTGCACTAAGCTTTTTCCAGGGACACATAGACCCAGTATGTTCATATACAGTCAGTCACCATGCAAAATATCTACTGCATTACTGTCCCCCCTCGGTATAATGAAGTTTCAATTCATACGGCAGGTACGCGGAAAAGTTTTATAACTGTTTCTCGTATTTATCATACAACATATTATATACACAAACATTGAAATATTGTTGTGAATGTATCAGGGAGCTTTCTATTCTTTTCACATTGTTTCAATTATCCCTACCATATGAAGTTATGCAAATAACGTACTCCTGAGAGAGCGAAAGCCAGAGAGAGAGAGACAGACGAAGACAAAGGGAAAAAGAAGTAATGAGGTGGAGCAAAAATTAATACCGCCCTGTTGAAGCGCCCTTTTTGACGCTTGCCATATGTTCTGCATATGTATGTATATGTGGGGGTACTCGTATTTATTATGAATACAACTATTTCTCTTCTAATTGAGTGTGTTTGAAATGTAAACAAAAAGCGCCATGAATGAAAATATCTCCTTTCATCATGCATCCTTCTCCCCCTGTGCTTATGTTTACTTTACTTTTTCCCCGTCTCGAGGATTGACAAGTGGAATAATGTGGGTTACATGCAGGTGATGCTTGAGTAGCTACTGTTTTACACATATAGATACTCGCGTATAATTTAAATGTGTTATACCTAATACCTATACATGTGTGTTTGAGTGTACGGTGGGTGATTTGAGGACCTTCTCCGTGCGCTCAGAGGAGATTACAGCTGCAACGGTGGCTGGGAGAGGCTTTTGCCGTGAGAACAAGAGGGCTGTGTCTTTTTAGGGTGCTCCCTATACTGGGAGAATGAAATTATTTAGAATACACGGAAGAATAGGGAATTATACATGCATGATTTTTTAAAAATATTTTGTACTTTCTCGTGTACTCCTTCCATCTCTTCACTTGTTCATGCACTGCAGAAATTTACAAATTTTACAAATTGTAGTTTTGTCTGAGCAGAAAATATCCCGACTGGGTACCTACAATCTATATGTGTATAGATTGTAGGTATTTTCAGTCAAATACGAAACCAAGTAACACGATGATAGCGAATGGGAAGAAGAGGACGTCAGGAGAAAGATATGCAGGAGGGAGGAAGCAAGAGATAAAGCGGGAGAAAGCAAGATAGAGAGAGAAAGCAATAGAAAGTGAGATATGAGGTGAACGTATTACAAAGCGAGAGAGGAAGAACGCACAATGGAATGCAAGAGATGAAGAGAAAGAGAAAGAAAGAATATAAGATGAAACGTAAAGAAGGAAGGAGAAATTCAATAAAAGAGACGAGAATAAACAGTGAAGGGAAGATCGAGAGAAAATGAGATCAAAAGAAGAAGAAAAAAAAAGATGAAGATGTAAAGTGGAGAAGAGAGAAAGCAAGAGATGAGAGAACACAGTGAGTGGTGAAATTGTGCAGAAGAGGAATTTATGAAGGGTGGGGACCACCAGAAAAAGTGTATTTACCTGGAAAACTGATTTACTGTTGTTCATTTCATGAATGTGGAAGTAGTAATCACATCTGAATGAGAGAAAGCCCACGCTGCTACGAAAAAAAAATATGAGAGAGGAAGAGAGAGAGCTGATTTTGTAACCAAGAGTACTATCACGGAAAAAAAAGATGAGCCTATATATTTCAGCACTGACTGAGATGCATGTTGAACGTTATATGTATGAAGACCATAAAAGTTACCTCAGCACCTCACCCGAAAATTCTCGGTATGTGGAGGGCACCAGAGATACAAGAACGCGAGAGGGAGAGTGAAAGCCAAAAGTATTTTCAATAATAAAGGGAGAGCGGACTGAAAAGAGGGTATAAACTAGACTTTAGGACATTGTATATTGCAATACAATTTGCTCGGGAATTGTGTTTGGATTCCTCAAGCCCATATTTCTGCACGAGTAGAGAATATAAGAGTAGTAGTAGTAAAACTGGATATTGTATCATTTAAGGGAACAAGTGCTTTTTTCCCTTTCTTTTTTTAAAGCTCTTTCTTTTCCACTGTACACTGAATTTTGTATCTTAAACTAAAAAAAACGGAATGTTTTCGTATACATTTTTTCCCTGTTGGTTAGCACACCAGAGAGGTTTAGTGGGAGTCCCCCCATGAGGGAGGAAGATGTTACTGTTGATCGAAATGGATAGGTTCTCTTCCAGGAGGTGTACATACTGGAGCAATTGGGGTTGTTGTGATGATAAAAGTATGTATACTTTTTCCAGCACTTTACCTCCACGAAATATGATCGTCAGTTTCTTTCCTGGGAGGAAACAAAATAAAAAATCTTTTGTAGTATTAGAACCCAGGAAAAAGGATGGACTTGGTGGAAGATGGCCAGGTTGGAAGGGGAAATACGTTAAAATGTACATGAGAGTATGCATATAAATTGAAATATTCCATGTAGATATATACATATGTATATATTTCGCATATGTATATAGTTTTTGTTGGTGTTTTCCCCATATTTTTTTTCTCCTGGTTGGAGAAAGGCTACCATAAACAGACTGTGGTGCTCTGTACGGACTTTTACATTAACACAAGGTGCGGGTAGAGATTCATGGGCATATAAAACCGATAGATACACGTCCCACAACCACTATTTCCACATATTTTTCCCTCCCAGCAATTCCCTTATTGTTTATGCTTTTCAATCGCTCAGCTTATACAATCGTACTGGCAAAAATACTTTGAAGGTTATGGTGATGGCAGCGAAAAAGAGGATGAAAACGACAGCATGCGGTTCATGCAAGTCTTTTTACCCCGTAAATCTTCCTTTTTTTTTTGCGCAAGCATATCCATTCTCTCCTTTTTATTCCTTATTCCGAGAAATGTAATTTTTTTCTTCCTTCTCTTTACTTCTTTTTCTTTCTTTTTCTTTTCCTTCTTCCTCAATTTTTTTTCTCTCACCCAAAAAGCATAAAAGATCCTACTACCGCAAGGACATGGAGCTTATATATCGTGTATAAAGAGAAGAAGTGAAAAGAAATCAATCACTGACACGAGCGATTTGGTCCTTCTTGTTATCATCTCATGCCTTCCATTTTTCCCCCTTCACTTCTCCATCCTACACATATCACCGTCTCAGCTTTTTAGCGGAGGAAATCCGAAAAATCCTCTTCCATTCACATACCTTCCATGCTTGTTCCACAAGACTTGTAGTAACACAGACATTTAATGGTGGTAGTAGTAGGAGAAGGTGTGTCTACGTCGGCATGTCGATGTCTCTTTGTTCTTTATGGAACGCTAGAGATAAAAACTCTTGTGGGGGGGGGGAAGAAGAAGAAATACAAGGATTTACATGAGTTAGGAACTCACTGGAGGAAAAAAATATCTTGAGGGAGGACGATGACTATTACAAGCTCAAGTGGAACTCGTATATGTAAGAGAAAATGACATGCTCTTTTTTTTTTTGAGAATCCGGATTTTTTTGTATTATTGGAAGATGAAATAAATTTATTACACACTTGATGAAAGCAAGGAAATGACAGGAGGAGGGAGTTGGGAATTCTGTATATTTTTTTTCTTCTTCTAAATTTTCCAGAATCCATACTCAAAATTGAGGTGTGTATACGTACATGTCCACGAGCTTCCATCATCACTACACAACTTTGAAGGTGTGGAAAGTTATTGAGCAACAAGATGAAAGAGAAAGAAGGAAAGAGAGAGAGAAAGGTAGGAAAAGGAGAGAAGGGAAGGAAAGAGGGAGACTGACAGAAAAAAAGATGAAGGAAAATAGAGAAATGTTTTGAAATCTTTTACACGCTGGTCTGCCTCACATATTTTGAATGTTGCAAGATATGACCATGGCAAAGCTTTTGGGCTCCTCTCGTGGTGTGCCAAAGGAGTGGAAGGAGAGGAAATGGTCATTAGGCATGGAGGAAATGTGCGCTATTATTTATGGAAATGATAGCTGTCAAGAGATTGACGGCGAGAAATGTACCAACTAGTAGTACATTCTATGTGCATGTCCTACATAGCTATCTTATAGAGGAATGCTCCTGCTTTTTTTCCCTCTCAATGAGGAATGTCAAGGTTTTTCAATAAACTTTTTTTTTTGGAACCATGTACGACTATAATACAGAATAGCAACGGTTGTCTTTTTAACGACAAGAGCCAAGGTGTGTATGCTACCGTGGAAGAACACCCTGGTTTTTTTTTCTTGCCCCTTATTTACTTTGAAGAGAGGAGGAGAAAGTGAAAAAAATGGAGGGAGGGAAAGGAACACATATTTGATGATAATAGTAATGATGATGAAATGATGAAGCGGTGATGGCCACGAGCGTAAATGTTCCATGTAATAGATGTGTGTGTGTAGAAACTAAAGAACCAAAGTCGTATTGTATATATTGTAGTAAAAAAAAGACATATATATGATATCTTATTATTTCGTTTCGTGCACAGTTTGACGAATCAAGTCGTAGCCTTGAAGGAGATTCGGCTTCAGGAAGAGGAAGGAACTCCATTCACAGCCATCCGAGAAGCTTCTCTCCTAAAGGATTTGAAGCACGCCAACATCGTGATACTCCATGACATTGTACACACTCGACACACCCTTACCTTCGTCTTTGAATATCTTGTAAGTGCCCCTTTTGATTTCATTCTATTCTATTAATCCACCGTTTCTTTCGTCTGAGAAAATAATATAGTCGCAAAAGGGGGAATTATTCCGGGATTTTTGTGTATGTACAAAAGCGTGGATTGTTTATGGAGTCGACAGGCGTAGCTTAATATGTAGGTAATGTCCCGTGTAATCGCATATAGAGATGAAATATGTTGCTTTTGAAGCTTCATTGACCGTATCCTCTTACATTTTAAATCACTTTAGGTCATTAAAAAGAGTGTTTTTTTTAACTAACGAAGAAAAAATTATATAAAATAAGTACAAAACAAGAATAGCATACAAGCATTATATTCATTTCCTTTTTTAAAAGTAATATTTTTTCTCAATGATAAAGTACTCGTACGTATCTCTTCATTAATGCAATATATGTTTGTATTTTTGGTATTTATTTATTTTATTTCCACTGCGAGCTAATTTTTTTTAAACCAATTTTGTTGAGGAAGCTGTGAGTCGAAAACTAATGGATTTTCTCAGCCTGGTAGCTTATGAGGATCAAGAAATATTGAAGTTGGACTCTTTTGGCATATAATATGTGAGAAGGGCAGGAAAAGTAGAGATCTAAAAATATTAAAAAAATAAGTTGTGAACGTTGACAGAATTTTTTTCTCGGTGCACAGAACGTAATTTTTTTCTAGGCTACATACAGAAATACGAATAGCTCCAGTCATGAAAGAGTCCAGTGGGAAAAGTTACTGTGTGTATTTTTTTCTTTTATTGAAGTGGGTATATATGTTGCACGTGTGTAAGAAGAAAAAAATGCCATCTATAGACATTCCTTTCTCCCATTGTTACTACGACACTCTGCTTTCCTCTTGTTTTTTTTTTTGCTATTGTTAGCACTTAAGAGATGAGGAGGAAATGATTTATAAGTGCCATAATAATTTTTTTCTTTTGTCTTATCATTTCTTAACAACAAACTTGTCTTATTATTATTATTTTTCATGGAAAATACAGCACACAGATCTTTCACAATACTTGGAGCGACACCCAGGCGGTCTGAATCCTCGTAATGTGAAGCTCTTCCTTTTCCAATTACTTCGTGGTTTGGCCTTTTGCCATCGACGGAGAATACTTCATCGTGATGTGAAGCCTCAGAACCTTCTGATAAGTCAGACGGGAGAACTCAAATTGGCTGACTTTGGTGAGTCAAGTGTTTTCTGGAGAGATATTACTATACTTCTATAACTATATAGCAACCCCACTACATGGGACTCCAGATATTATAGATATAAAATTGTGTATAAAAGAAAAAAAAGTATATAAATTCCTTTTGTCTTCTCTCATTCCCCTCCTGCCTTTACCTGGGTCGCATCATCAGCTTTTATTCTCTCCGTCCCTTGTCTTTTAATAATATTGACTTTATTGTGTGAGCCACGGAAAGGATAGAGAAAGAGAGAGTGAGTGGAATGGAAATGAAACCACCGAATTTTTTTTCTATTTTTTTGGTCTCCATCCCCATTTGCTCCTCACTCCATTCTCATCCTTTTTCTACATGGACGTCTCTGTTGTCTTATTTTTTCCTCCCGTTTTTTTTTACTCCCTTGCTTTGGAGACACGTGGAAGAACGTGTGAAAATGAATGGGTCCAATGGTCCAGTACTTGACAGCTGATGACTCCTTAGGAACTATATATTTTGTAATGGACTCTCCCTCCTGTGACTCCCTCTTTTTCATGTGGAAATGACTTTTTTTTACTCTGCTTTCCTTTCTATTCCTTTCCTCCCTGGTAAAGTTGTTGGTGGGCTTGTTGATGTTTACGTGTTCTGTATGTGTAATGTGACTCTATGTGTGTGCGTGTGTGTTTGTACAGGGCTGGCACGAGCCAAATCCGTACCGAGTCATACTTATTCTCATGAGGTGGTGACATTGTGGTACCGACCACCGGATGTCTTACTGGGTTCTACGGACTACTCAACTTCCTTGGACACTTGGGGAGTGGGATGTATATTTGTTGAAATGCTCACTGGTGCCCCTGTCTTCCCCGGTGTGAGGGATGTTTCCGATCAACTCGACAAGATTTTTCGCATCCTTGGAACCCCCACGGAGAAAACGTGGACAGGTACAGGCTCGTTGGAAATGGTTCTTTCCAATATTCAAAGTTCATATACTATACATTTTTTGTGCAATTCAAAAGTTGCGAACAATTAATTTTGAACCCTGCAACAGCAATGTTATGCTTGTTGTATTGTGAATGTAACATTCACCTTAACATTTTTCGCAATGTAAGGGCAAAGCAATGAAATACCGTTATGGCTTAAGCAAACAATAAATAGTAAGTGTATAACAAACATAATAATTGTTGAGAACACATTTTATGTTTTGATTTTGTTTTTTGTAATTTCAGGAGTAACGCAACTTGTAAATTACAGTAGAGAAGTTAAGAGACTGTATAAACCGCAGAAGTTAGGACTCGCATTCCCCCGGTTGTATGATGTCGCTTACGCGGAGAATGTTGCCTCCGCCTTTCTCCAAGTAAGCTGTTATAATGTCTTTTGTCCTTGCTATTTAGCTATATTATTTATTTTAAATGAGACTAATTTTCCCTGTTTTGTGCTTGAAATAATGAAATTTTTACTAAAATATTTTTCTATGATCATTATTTTACAGCTGAACCCGGATAAAAGACTGGAAGCTGACGAAGCTTTACATCACAAATACTTTTCTGATCTCCCTCCAAAAATCTATGAATTACCTAATGGTAAGAATATCTGAGGGCAATTGTATATACATATGCGTGTATACAGATTATATATTTTACTATCTTTACCTTTGATATCTCTTGAGTATTTTGTCGTACCCGGGTTGGTAATTTGATTTTGTAAGTCATTTCTTGTTGTTTGTCTTCTCTCCTACACGTTCTCTCTCTCTTTTGTACTCTTATGTGTGGGTATTTTATCCCACGGAGTAAAAACAATAAGGGATACTACTATGTTTTGGGTAAAATTGTATTTTCAAACTGCTCTTTCGTCGTTGTGGAGAAATCGATCATTGTCACAAGTCCTTATGAATCTAAGCCATCTTCAATCACGAGCCGTCCTATTAGAGTCAAGTGGATGGATAGTGGGAGAGAGAGAAGAGAGGGAAATAACAGGACGATTGTTATCGACCGTTGAGAAAAATGTGTATCTATCTATTTGTTGAAGACATTTTCTTGTTTCTTTCTTGGTTCGTGGGGTGAAAGTGCAAAGCATGCTACATGACTTCCTTTCAAATAACTTGTTTCTCCTTTTTACAGAGTCAAGTATATATACTGTGGAAGGGATCAAGCTCTACCCGGAGGAGAGTCGGCGAAGTCTACCAAAAACAGGAAGCTATGACTTTAGAAGAAAAATTTAAGTGAATTATTTTCAAGATCCCGACCACAAAGACCTCACCTTTGTTTTATTACTTACAATTAATTCTTCTCTACGTAATGACCTCAAATATTATTGCACTTGCACACAACACACAAGAAAAAAACTATTGCATACATACATCGGTTAAAAGTTTACGTGTATAAAATATAATAACAGAACTGGAAGGCAAACCCCCTTATAATAACACTTGTATGAATGGTGCAATTTTCAAAAGTCGTTGTTTGTGTAAAAGAAAGATACAAAATGATAAAAAAAGGAAACTTTGTGAGAAATATGGGGTATAATATAAGTAGTTACATGTTACGGCAGAGATTCTTCTTCTAAATATTTATATACATACAAGAGAAACAATACAAACACACATTAGCGTGTAAAATGTGTAATACTAAGAGTGTTAAAATTGTTATGCAAGCTTCCTTTCTTTATTTAAGTGTGACAATGTATAGGGGATATGGAAGTAAAAGTATAAAATGTTGACACCCGCAACAGTAACTGCCAGTTGTCCAGCGACATTGAAAGAAAAGAAAAGGCCATTTCGGTGTAAGAACAATTTTATCTCCGGATATAGTAACTTCCATGGTGACTTCCAATATTTTAAAAAAAGCAAGGAAAAGACGGAAGAATGGACTTTTTATTTATTGATACTTCCTTCCTTGATCGTCCTTTCTTAACTTCACAAATTACAAAGTCTTTCTGGAGCTTCACGACTATTGTTCTTACCGTAACTACTACTGCAAACATACGCTGCTGCACTCAGATACTTCCTACTACAGTCACAGTTGGAAAAAAGAAACGGGATGTGCAAGAAGTGAAAAAAATGCTGTATTATTGAAGAAGAAAGTGTACCTTTGACCACCTTTATGTCTGTATATATATAGATATATACCTATATATTCTGTTGTTATTTTTACTTAAAAATGTATACGTATACGTATGTGTAATTCTTAGGCATACTAACTGTGTGAGGCTGTGAATGTGTATGTATCTACGGAATTTAATTTAATTTACTTTCTATTTCTGGAGCGACTTGTTCTCCCGTTTTATCTTCTCCTTGTCTTAAAAAAAACGAGGTCCTTTTAATACGTGTTTGCCCTCTTTTTGTATTTCTCACTCTCTTTCTCTGTCCCCCTTCTCTTTCTTCTTCTTACTCTATCCTTCTTTCTTATTATGGTGTTTACGGCAACTCAGGGAATCATTAATACTAATAGTGTTGGAGGTGATTAATAATTTAGTAACATGCTATATAGCACTTCTTCGGAGCTGCAAAATCTATATATGTATGTATTCACTTCCTGTTTATGTACATTGTACTACTTTTAGCTCATCCTCCCTATCTACCTCCTGACTACGTCTTTCGCCAATGTGACTGACTGACTCTCTCAATGTGTGTTGTTGCAGGCCATAATGGTTTCAATTGGATCACGAACAAAGTGGGAAAGGAGAAGAAAGCGTTTTTCTCTACTATACACTTCCTTAATTGGTGGGCTTAATTGACGGGCTAGAATTTATTTTCACTATTCTCTAGTTTTAAAAAAACTATTCACCAACGACGAGAAATCGAAATCCTTCAAGCATTCAAATGGCTCCTTCCTGTATCTTTTTCATTACTTTACGGCCGTAGAAAAGATACTGTGAACGGTATTTTGTTTGTAATGGCTTTTCACTCTAGCTTTTGTAAAGATTACATTTTCTTTTGTGTATAATGTATATTTATATAGTGCTAAGATCTTAATTCTTTCTCATTTGTCCATGACTAAATTTTTACTGTTGTTAAATGAGATAGATTAGAATAAGTTTTCCTAGCCGTCTATCCAATCAATTGGATAGGTTTATGGCAATTTTTGTTTTAAGATTTTAGAGTTGAAAACATTTGTTTTTCATTGACAAGAGCCAAAAAAATGTACATCTTTTGCTCGCTTTTTTAGTGTCACTATACATACTGCTACAGTGTTTTTACTGTTCTGTGTAAGTTGAAGTTTATGTATTTTCAAATCAACCATGGTACGTTTATACTGAGTTAAAAATTACTTGTGATGAAGCGAAGAAAACGGGGCATAATTTTTTAAATAATTTAAGTACAAGTTAGTTCTTTTTTTAAATTACCTAGTTAAAAATATGTGATTATAAGCACATCATGACTTTTTTTTAATTTTATTATCGTTGCCAATTTGCTAAAGTGTTGGGCGAGATTGTTGTATGTTTGTGTTGCAAATGACAATGCATACAAATCAAGTAACGATCAGCTCATTAATCTCTGCCATCCTTATACCCTGAAACTTTATGTTACTACTTATTGCCTAATAACAACGTGCGTAGGTATGTATATACAATGACTATATATGTATCCACGTATAAGAAAAAATAATTGATGCTAAAAATAATTTTGATTAAGTCAATACATGTTGGTAGTTAATATTAAGTTTTGTACAACTAACTTTGGTAGTGGTAATTTATTGAGCGTGTAGACGACGGTAATTTTTGTTGGTCAACCGTACGGTGATAGAATCGAACAGATATTACTACGTATGATTACAACGTATGCGTATAATCATTACTCGGAAGCTTTAAGAACCAGGAATATTCTCACGATTTTGCCAAAAATATCTACTACAAGACTTTGCGACGGCTTCTTCTTTATTATTATAAGAATCCTAGGACAAAAAACAAATATTTTTGGTTTCCAAACAATGAACAGCAACAAACGAATACCATTTAATTTTGTGCATTATCCCAAGCATAGTTAAATACAATTGTTCGCAGGGAATAAAATTGGAATGCGCTATATTACACAACGTTATAGAAAAATCATTCATAAAAGCGAAGCAATATGTCAAACTTACCTTCTGTTTGTACCCTGAAAAAAAATGAAGATCCCCTGGGTACGTAATATTTATGTAGTTTAAGTCTCGAAGCTGTACGAGCAGGAAAAGAAGCAATTTTTTAAAGTTCTCTAGCAATTAACATACAATTCTCTGCATCGATAAAGAATTGAAGTGAAGACATTATTTTATTTATTTTCGCCTGTGGCATATCACTAGGTTCAATTTATTAATACACTTTTCGACATGTTTTTTACTATTAAGATAAATATGTAATCGTTGCCATACCGTAGAGTTGATGTGGGTGTTTTTCCCCTTATTTTTTAATTCATTGCATGGAAAAAATGCCTTTTTACGTTATTATAAGTTATTCCAACAAAATGTCTGTTATATGCTTTTATTATACCTATACACAACTTTGTACATAGACTTTTCAAGGTCTTGTTTCCTTTATACAAAGGCGAGTAGGGGAGGTTTATCCACCAATCCCGCTACTGTATATATTTAAGACTGCAAAATACTATAAAATGAGTAAGCGGGTAAACGGAACAGGTAATGCTTCATCTTTTTAAGGTGCAAACAAAAATATCTCAATGAATTAAAACATATAGTTCCTGTGGTACCAAAATAACACCATTTAACGAATGAAAGAACGTATGCACAAATGCACCCGTAGCTTGTAACCAATTTTACTTTGTTTGACATATTTTTGAAAATGTGAGATGGCCACTGATGTGCGAATTTTAACTATGATTGATAGGAGTTTTTTGAGAAAGGTAGCATTGCTGCCCGTTGTAAGACTTTCCTCGCTCAATGCTTTAACCTTTCTCAATTATTTCTTTTACATCTCCAATAATTTTAGAATGGTATATATTATGTTAAAAGGTATATTTTCAAGGGGATCAGTTATCCCACTCAATACTTCACATGACAATTTATTGTACAATCAAAATGAAAGGTGGCCGCGTATTTGTTGGTAAAAATGACTTATTATTTTTTACTAGGTAGACATGTTTTGCGTTTTCACCTACAAAAACACTATGCATCAAATGTATTTGTTTGTAGTTCATGTTTTTGAATCCTGTAATGTGCTAGTGTATTTACAGCTGTTTTACATTCAATTTAATTAACGTTATCATTATGATTTTATGCAAAAGAAGCTTAGTTCTGGATCCCATATGTTTTCTTTTGAATGAGACGATACCTCTTTTGAAGTCTATGGAAGCAAAATGGATTAAGTCACAAAAAAATAATACTTCCTTTTTAATGTTTAAAAATACTTGCGACAACTTGGGACCAGGCCAAAGCCCAGGTGTGCTGGAGTATTTTCAGGAGAAAATCCAAATTTCAAAAATATGAAGTTAATCCCTTCTGAATCTGAAGCCTCCAAATATTAGTACACTAGTTGTTAGAATTATTGCTGAAAAATTAGTCCAATACAGCCATGCCTGACCGTCGACATTATATTGCTTGATAAAAACGCTACGAAGATACGCTTGCTTGTCTAGTGATTTTGTTTATATTATAACCTCGTACGAGCCTATTCCACAAAGTGTCACAAAAATCTGAAAAAATACCCTTTATGTTCACAGCTGTTTTTTTGAGTTGTTGGGAGCTTGCATTTCAAGTATGAATATTGTGTCAAGAGTTAAATGGCTGCAGAATATTATATATGCATATGTACATGTAACGAAATATATTCTGATGCTAGTTAAAAAAACAAATCACGATTACTTCCTATTAAAAAAACTTGAAACTCTCAGGTGAATTTTGCAGGGCGCGTATAAAAAGGAAATCAATCACCTCGTACGAGCTTATAGACGGATATTTTTGTCTATTTTATATTAGTCGTAACCTTTGTTGAATTTCTCATTTTATCATTGTGAATAATTTTCTCCTTCCAGGGTGGAATTGTATAAATCTTCGGCATAAATATATGTCTTCTCTTATTGTTTACCTGTCATTCAATCCGTAGTAGTTCCAGAGCCTCCCTCGTTTAATAATTTTAATTCTCTACAAGAACTTTGTGGTAACAACGCATCTTATAATCCTTGCGAATGTATGAACTGGTGAAAAAGTTGTAAAACATACATATTTTTTAAAAATTATTATCTTTTAAGAGGAAGCCCGTTTTTAAAGGAACATTTTCAGGCTACCAAGTGTACTGATAAATTACCTTTCGTCAACAGAATAAACCTGTTGAAAGCACTGTAAAAAGAGTGACTCAAGAAACTACGAAAACGTAAATTGTAGCATAAAAAAAAACAATGAGAGAGTGAAATTATTTGGGAAAATGAGTAAATTACAACATTCATCTGTAATAGTAATGACTATTTTATGATTGTTATCCTTTGTCGATATATGGTATTGTATGTATACAAAAAAAGCATACCTTCATTAATTTATTAACACAGTAATTTTAATTACTATTCGTATGATTATAATAAAAAAATATATTAACTCCAATCACGTAAAAGTGTAAGTTTTAAATTAATAATTCAAAAGGAATGGATTATAGTTGTGTACATGATTTTTCCGTTTACACGGAGAGAAAGTTGGCCAGTAAATTATATTTAAAAGGTACTTATACCGTAATGAACGAATATTATACATGTGTACATTGTAAGTTCAAGGTAAAATTTAAAAAAAAATCACTGTGTTTATTATACTAGTTCTGCGCATAATAAAAATCCCCACACTTCCATGAGCAAAAAAAAGTTTTTGCACCCCTAAAAAATACGTGTCCTGATACATTTAAGCAGTTAAAAATAATGAAATTTTATTAGTTGATGTTATGTAATAAGCCTTCCTCACGAAAAAAAGGTAAAGTTAAAAAAATCACAGTTTTTTGCAAGAAGAAAATAACGATAATATAAGGAGAATAGGAAGAAATATCATAAAGTTGAACAAGAAAAATCGAAAAAAATAATAAACTATATATACATACATATATACATATATTATTAATCATAGTACTAAAAAACCGCTAGTAACTGAGATGTTGACGAAGGTTTGTAGGTCTACAGGTACGTGTAAGTATATGTACATTTTCATATGAACGGAAAAAAAGTGACAAAATATGGTGATGTTATTTCCTGGTTGAATATGAAGGGAAATTTTTAGAGAGGTAACGAAATAAAATTAATTGATAATAAAATGTTTTAAATAAAACACAAAATATATTAAATAAAAAATCGGATAAAACATTTTAGGCAATTATTATTACTCGATGTACAGTTTATGTTTAGACATATAAAAACTCTTTCAATAAAATGAATAAATACGCAAGGAAACATATATTTGAGAAAGTATAATGAGTACAAGAATTTGAAAGGGGAAAAACTCGTAGAAAATTTTACTTTAACTGTAAAAAAAATAATTTAAACGAAAAAAATACTTGTATTACACTGGGTATTTTGTAATGAATACAATGTTTGAGTGCACAAATCTTCGATATAATTATTGTATAATTTTAATTTATTGTTCAAATGATGATAACATGCTTAAAAAATCCACGATTTTAATTTTTGTGCAAAAAAAGAAGCCTGCATAGAGAATGGGGACCTTATCACTAATCATTATAGGTCCTAATAGTTAAAAAAAAATAATGGTAACTGCCATATTTGTTGATTTTACTTAATTTTTTATTGTTATTAAATACTACAAATGATTCATCATATTCTCTAATAAATTTATTTTGTTACAACCATTCTTTGTTAATTAATATTACCCATTTTCTATTTTAATTGACCGCAACGTGATCTTTTTATACCTCGTGTTTCCCCAACAAAATCACTTCCCCCCAAAAATGTTATATTTGTGCAGTGTTAAAATAATCAAACAATTTAAGTTTAAAACTCCGTTCTTGCTTCTAGTCACGTTATAGGGAAAAGACACTGTCCAAGGTGATGAAAATTTTGAATATTTTTTTTCATGGGAATTAATACAGACATTTCTTTTACCCAGAAATGACAGCAGTGAATCAAAAAAGAAAATACCATCCTCCAAAAGAAGTTTGTCTGTTTTTTATTTAACTACCATTAATTGTTCAACATTCACCACCATCCTGGTTGTGTACATTGTATAATGCGACTACAAAGCGTGAGCTGGAGTTTCATAAACAACATAAATTTATTGTTAAAAAAAATATATTATTACGTAATAATTACATACTTTTAGTTTAGAATTTGAGGAAGGGAGGAATTATAAATATATATATTATATGTGTGTATATTAAACATAAAATTCGTATGTGTCAAACCTACAATATTTATAAGGTCATAATAATGCCTTTTACTTTCCAATCTTTACCTTTCTGTTAATTAATGAGTTTTTTTTAAATGGTGATTATTATGAAATCATGAAAAACTTTTTTCCATTTAAAACAAATTACTAAGTCAGTTGTAGCTTTTACAGTCAAAAGATTAATCATTATTATGACAATTATTATTATTATTACATATATATCCTTATGATTATTACGTTGTGTGACATACGTATTATCATACATAATACAGTACATACTGGAAAACCCATGGTAAAATGTTGTGCCCCACAAGGGCTACTATTATTACTATTATTATGACTATTATTATTATTATTATCCACGAGAAAAAAAAGTAAGTCAAGAATGAACTATATTGACTGGAAAAATAAACGAATATATATCTATATATAATTTGTTCATGTAAACCAGTCGTATATACAGCATTGAATTTATTCCACATCTGCATTTGCTCATTATTTCATTTTTCCCAATATTTTTACTTGGAGTGTAGTGTGTGCCCAAGTTATTTATTAACCATTCCCTCCAATGAAACAATTTAATTTACCAATGCTTTCATTGCATTTAAAAGTCGATTACAAAATGTAATTACATCTGCCATCCAAACTATTGGCGGGTGGTACAGATGTAGAGAAATAGGACAGTGAAAGAAGAGTCGCAATTTTTTCTTGTCCATAGTACTTTCTCCATTTAAATTTGATTTGAGAAATCGGTTACACAGCATTTTTTCTATGCAAAACACTTCGATTTCAATGTTTTTTAAAATTAATTTTCACGCTTTCGAGGGAATTCAATTTCATTGCTTAAACAAATCAATTTTGATGTTTAAAAGAATCAATTTCAACGTTTTAAAATGATCAATTCCATACTTGAAAAAAATCGTTTTCAACGTCCTTTGAAAAGCTTATCACCTAATTAACTAATGTATACTGATCCATATATTATGTAGGTATGCATATCCACAGACGGAGTGTAGAGACAACATGGTAGAAATCCAAATATTTGGAAATTGAGATTTGTTTCATAAAATCAATCCATAATAATTGAGAATAGACCAAATAATTTTTGGGATCAAATTTTGATGTGACCTCTGTCCATTGGCAAAAGTGGATAATGTGACTCTTGTTAGCCTGGAGTGGTTTGACATAAGCAGGGAACTTCCGAACAAAAATGGACTTAAGCTGATTTGACTCCAAAGCCTCCGTCGAATCGATTGGGGGAACGCGAGACATTTGATCATTCTTTTCCTCTTCAGCTTTGAATGCAAATAAATCTTCCTTTTCGAGTAGTAAAATTCTGATTTCCCCCCCCCCCCCAACAAATGAGGAATGGGTTAAGCAGTACAATACATCTGGCTTCATAATTAAGTGGCACGATGCTATCTAACATTTTATCTGCCAAAACATTTCTGCAATAACGGTACATGACAATAGTCTACAATTCTATCCACGTAACATTGTATATCCTATAGGGACTTGACACTTACAGGACATTGCAAAAGGAACTAACAATCATTAGACATGTCACTGCCACTACTGGAAACCTCATCCAGATGGTGATGAGGAGGAGATGGAGCGGCTTTGGAGGACCTCCCCGATTTTTTCATTGTCTCCTGCCTCCCCTCACTTCCCGGAGGAGGAAGATACTTCCCAGGATCCGACTTCCCACCATTATTATTATTATTCGGGAGGGGTGAAGGAGAACTCTGGCTCAACTCACCAGAGGGGAATTCTTCCGGCCGATTTGGGAGACACTGACACAGAGATGGCATGAGTGAGAAAAACTCTTTGATGCCCGGCTGCTGAGAGGGTTGATTCATGGCAGCAGAGAATCTGAAACGTTTTTTTCCCTCAAATATATTTACTTTTATCTTTAAAACGGGATGTGTATGGATATTCCATAATACCCACACATGTCATTTTTAAGATGTCATTTTATGATTGCTCATTCAAATGTCAAATTCAAACTTACGTTTGAGCTGCCAAACGAAATCTTTCTGCACAAAGAATTTGTTGGCGTTGATCCAGTAGAGCTGACGAAAAGACTGATGGGGATGTGTCCAAAGATGAATTGTTGCTGCTGTTACTTTTCCCTGGTGGTGAATTTAAATCTGGAAGCGGCACTCTCTTTCCTTCAGTCACTGTAATGGCAATCATGGAGTTTAGCTATTTCAATTATAATGACATTTTCCGCTAATTTTGTTTTCCATTTTTGCTGGAAACACACATTCACATGTCAGCGGCATTCCTTTTTTTTTTTATTAGACATGGTAAGGCGGGAAGTCACTAATTAGTCAATTATGGTTTAAAATTTGCTTAATGTGAGACCGTTTATTTAGTTAAAATATATGCTAATAATATGACCGTGTTATAACTTGTTTTAAAAATAATTCGGGACATAAGACTTTTTTTAAACGCATACTACGAGAAGGCTATTCGGAAAAAAAAAAGAATGGGGGCGACGTAAGACTGTGCACGGGTTAATACATTTGAGCATGCTTCATTGGGGCATTTAAATATTAATTTATTAAAATTTTGATTTACTCGTTCAAATGCATCAGAAGTATTAAGTACTCAAATTAAAGTATAAGTATACAAATTAAATAAAAAAAATACTCATCAATAAATTGCCTGTGTATCTACCAAATTGGATTCATAATTTTTTAATTTCTTGGGCAGGCTACAAAATAAGGTGGGCTGAGATATGATGAGTATATCTTACCTGGATTTTGTGACACTGCTGGAGGTGGCCCTCCAATTCCCAAATAACGTAGCCTCCATGCCTCTTGCATGAACTGGAGTCTTGCCTGTAAGGGGAAAAATACAAGATTATAAACATTTCAATTTTTCACATTAATGACAAATTAATAGAGACATTGCGTAATGCAGCCCAGAAACAGAAAATTGTATTTAAGTTCAGGACATTTTCCTACTTCGAATGCTGGTAATGGATGACATTTGAAATGTATTGAAGCAAATGGGGTTAAGTTTAAAAAAAAAACGAATTTTACAAGGGAAGAAAAAATTGATGTATGAGTGAATACTGTCGGGGCAGCGAAAAAGTCCAAATGTCCGCTTATAAATCCATCATTACTTTAATCACTTTATGCAAATTTTCGTTTGAGACACCTCCTTTCCAACAATGAAGGATGGCAGACCAATAACAGCGATTCAGTTAATTTTAAAAAAGGCCGGGATATTATGTCAACTGTTTAGGTTTATATTGCCATTTACATTTACTCGTAAGTTAAATTAGATACTTCTGTTTGACAGTTGAGATAACATCCCGGCCTTTTTTAAAATTAACTGAATCGCTCTGATTGGTCTGCCGTCCTTCATTGTTGGAGTGGCGGTGTCTCAAAGGAAAATTTGAGTAGAGCGATTAAAGTAATGATCGATTTATAAGCGGATATTTGGACTTTTACGCTGCACCGACAGTACGTTCTCATGAAAAACTTAGATTTTAGTATCTTTTTGCATGTTTTTTTGACAAACTTGTGTTTATAACGCCAAGGTGTGCTCAAGTGTTTTAAATGAGATAAAATCAATTCTCAAAAAATAATGACCTTAACCCCCTTTGCTTCTATAGTTTCCATATATGTATAGATATAGCATATATAGATGGCATTAATTAGTATTCCCTAACTTTTTTGGACACAGCATCACAATGCCCCGTTTCACTTTTAATGATTGATTTACTGCTATTTTAGTGCCAAATTTATGCTCATTGTTTCCAAAAAAAAAAAAAATTTATCATGTCTGATATCTACACGAAATCTCGATACAATTCGCAAACGAATAGAACAAACAGAAAAGTCTTTAGAAAATTTATTTTCCAACTTGAACCACTGAGTCCTACAAAATATTCTGATGCATTCTAAAATATATTTAGAGTAAATAAAAGTAACATTGCTACTAAATATGATCTGCATTAGAGTTACCAAAAAGTAAAGTAAATCAGAAATCAAACGGAACTGGGATAAAAATCAAGACTCACCTGTTTCCGCCATTTAGCCCTTCGATTCTGAAACCAAACTTGAACTCTCGCCTCCGATAAGTTGATTCGAAGGGCGACTTCCTCCCGAAGAAACACATCGGGGTAGTGCGTCTTTTGAAAAAGATTCTCCAGCTCCGACAATTGCTGAGCCGTGAATGTTGTTCGGTTACGTCTCTGTAACATTTTAATTTTTTTTTAATGATTACACCTTCACGCCGTATTTTAATTTGAATAAGATCAAATTATTATTTTTTAAATAAAGGGATACGTGTTACGCTAAAAGAACAACACCACGGAATACCATTTGCTCCATAAAAAGAAATCGTTTTGAAATCACATTTAAATTATTTTAATATTTAATTTTTTGTAATTATCTTATAGCAATTATTCATTTTAAAAAATTATAAAAATTTAATATGTATACAGATTTTTTTAAAATTCTCAGCCACCTGTCGTCGTCTCCCAAACATGTACTCCTCCAAGAAGAGCTCATTGGAGCTCGTAGAAGGCAAAGCTGTCCCGGAAAGGAAATTGTTAGTCATCTTGGACAATGTGAATTACACACAAACTTTCCCCGATTTAATGTTTTTTTTTCAACCCCTTAGAAAACGTGGGAAAAAATGCAAATCAAACAATTGGGAATTCTTCAATCTTTTCTCTCTTCCTCCTTTCTCCAGGTTTTCTCGCTCACAAGTAAATATGCCCCCACCAAGATGATTCGCACGTCTGACGAACAAGCTTCGAATTTGTCCCTTTTTATACTTCTCCAGAGGTTTATCATCATTTCATGTGCGGAAGTTTTTTGGTCTTTTTTTTTTACATGGAAATAACTAGCATTAACTCATGCTTTCCCTTGTTAATGGAGACAACAAACGTGGATGTTTGGAAGAAAGTATTTTTTTTTATCCCGGGAGAAAAACCTTTTCCATTAGTGTACCTTCTTTTGCCTTCCCTCCATGGAACAGCCCCATATAGGGATTTATGATGTACGGTTATGACATACAAAGTAGATCTATTTGGTCCAGGCCTTGCCAGTTATCCACTCAAAAGGTGAGGCAGGAGGGGCCTGGGGAGAGAAGCCTGCCCCTTCCAGGCTTCCATTGGTGGCACTCCAGGAGCTCTGGAAATCTCACCAACACTAAACTCCCCCAATTCTTCCCTTTCCCTTCCTCCCTAGCATTTTCCCATGAGTTTATATGTATACAAACTC
Source organism: Disparrhopalites patrizii (assembly GCA_034698585.1). Taxonomy (NCBI): domain Eukaryota; kingdom Metazoa; phylum Arthropoda; class Collembola; order Symphypleona; family Sminthuridae; genus Disparrhopalites; species Disparrhopalites patrizii. Next base: position 3,036 of record JAQGBT010002447.1, on the reverse strand, counting down.
GCCTTTAAAAACAAACAGCAACATTAGCATTTAAAGCAACATTAACATTTAAAAAATCTGCCAGACTTGGAATTCATCCAAATACTCAAAAGATCACTTTTCACTCTAAAATTTGCTAGTGTTTTTTACCATTTTCTTTTACGACTTCCATGCCATTCTTTCATTTCTTTCACTCACAGAGATGGGTTGGATTTTATTTTTGTTATTATCATAATAGAATGACTTTTTTTATTTTATTTAAATGAATATTCTCATTTGATCACCTGTAAAGTACTGGCATTGATGTGGTCCTGTTGTTTGGACGAATCTATACTGTTCCTGTTCAAAAAGTTTGATCATGAATGAATGAATTGTGAATTGAATTTATTGTTTTTAACGACATCGTCTACATCACAAAACACAAATTTATAATACAATAATTATTAGATCATTATTATAACCACCCATTTGAAAAGTGTGATAAGTGATAAGTATTTTGAGGCGTGCGACAAAGAAAAAATTTCGACTAATTCCTCCACGAATTAATTTTTTCTTTTCACCGGAGAAGCCGTTTGCCCCAATGTCTTTTTGGGGAACATGATTCCGGATGAAACATTAAAAATAATTAAATTAGGCACATCAAATTGTGGAATTTCAGGAAAAAACTGCATTTTCCCAATTGTTTTCGATCTGTGCACTGGATTTGATTGAGAAACATTTTAGTACAAACACTTTTATTTGGAAAAACAATCATGTTAGAAAATTATGTTATGAAACATTTTATTTCACACCAAATTATTTTAGAGCAATTTTGTATGTTCGGAAAAATTTTTTTTGTAGAAAAATTGTATATTATAAGTAATTTCAGAGATCTTCTAGTGTGAGTTTGATTTGGGAAAACTAATACAGTAAAAGGGAGATTATTAAAGAGCATTACAATGGGGATAAATGTACAGAAAAGTACTTTTCCAGGCAAATCATGAAATACGAATAAACGGAAGACCTTTTTCCCCTCCTGAAAGTGTGGAGGTACAAATAATAGGCACTTGAAGTATATTGTTTAAAAAAACTACTTTTGTTCAAGGGGAGAGAACTTTTGTTCAAATCAAGTAATTGACTAAACTGCCAAGGACCCAGGGAGAGGATGCGTTTAGGGGACAAGTGGAACCCCGTTGAATATGTTGGAGTACATACATGTATGTACGGGGTGTTTCATTTATCCATTTTGAAGCCAGAATGCATACAACAGAGATCGACAGAGACAAAAAAAAAACATCAACAAGAACCAACACACATTGATTGGGATGAGAGAGTGTGGACCATTCATCCCAGAGGAAACAGCCGGTGGAGTACCCGCCACAACATAATATAATCGGCATTACAAATCAAAATCAACCCCATTGAATGCCTCTTCTTTCCAAAGAACCAAGCTGGTAGGAGTGTGATCAGATACAAAGAGAAAGGGAGAGAGAGAGTACAATAAAAGCTACTTTTTTTGCTGATTTATTTATTTGATTTGGAAAAAATAAACTCTTGTTCCACTCATCCTATCGTATCTTCCTTAAAAAGGCTTTCCAATCCGGCTAAGTTAATGAATTACAACTTTTTTATAGAGCATTTTGTTACCCTTAAAGATTGGGAAACTCATTCCCACTAATTGTACTTTCATATTTGTACATATAAATATACACGCGTATACGTATTTATGTATGTATGTTTACAGGTCGAACGAAGGATAAAAACTGGCAAAATGCTTTTATTTTGCTTTTGTTGATGTACTAATCATAAATGGTGGTTCAGTACATAAAACGTGAAATGTCATGCAATTTGTACATAATAGAAAATTTTGAAGATTTTTTCGAAGTAACTATGAATCCAGGTTGAATCTTAATTATAGAGAAAATTTTCCAGGAACGTGCCGCATTATTCCTAATGGAAAATAAATGTGATATTAAATGTAAAGTATAATTCATTTCCAGGACATTTTAAAATCCATTAGCAGCCCTTTAATCGTATCTGTTTCTCTCACTCGCAATCTCTCTATATCTTAATCACTCTTTTCTGGCCACCGCCTTCTTGAACAAAATCCTTTTTTTTTATGCATTCATCCAGTGACGTAGAAAAAAAAGTGTAGGGAAGCAGGACGTATGTTATAGGGAGAAAAATGCAAAAGTAGGTGCTGGTTTAAGTATACAAACAAAATGAATGGGTAATGAAAATGTAGGGAATGTGTGCGTGTGTTGGGGCTTTTTCCTGCACAATAGAAAATATTATTCAAGATGAGGGTGACGGTTTTTTAATCATGTAGAAATGTAGCTCGGAAAACAAGATTCATCTGTGAATGTACCATACTACTACCACGACTTTGTTTATTAAAATCCTACTTGCACAAGGAGACTTCCGAATTGCTGAGTGCCTTCATTTCTATGTTTCTTTTTCTTTCTCCATCTCTGTCTATTTATCCATACTTTCTTTTTTGAACCCTTTATTTCTATTTTTTTAATCTCTTTATCTCTCTGTTTCTATCGTTAATTCTTCCTATTTCTAATTTAATTTCATCTGTTTCTGCCTTTAAATATATATTTCTACCTTGAATTCGTTCTATTTTTGCGTTTATTTCACTCTCTCTTTTTCCTATTTACGTCTCGTTTACCTTCTCATTTCTTATTCTTTATAATATTTTTCGCATTTACTCTTATTATTTCTCTCTGTTTCACTAAATGTTTTGATTTTACATTTTGTCTCTCATTTGTTCTCTTTGTTTCTCTCTCATTTTCCTCTAAATTTCTCGCTTTTAATCTCTCACATGTTTTCTGTTTTACTTTATTTCTCCTTTTTTCTCTGTTTCCCTCTTTTAATCTCTCTCGTCTTTTCTCTTTGTTTATCTCTTTTACTCTCTCTCTCTTTCGTCTTTTCTGTTTGTTTCTCTCTTTTACTCTCTCTCTCGTCTTTTCTCTTTGTTTCTCTCTTTTAATCTGTCTCGTCTTTTCTGTTTGTTTCTCTCTTTTACTCTCTCTCTCGTCTTTTCTCTTTGTTTCTCTCTTTTAATCTGTCTCG
>JAQGBT010002446.1:0-24091 GCA_034698585.1 Disparrhopalites patrizii | reverse complement strand
TTCTCTGTACCTATTTTTCTCGCTCCTTTTTTCTCTCTCTCTCTTTTTCTCTGTAGTTTTCTCTCTTATCTTTTTCTCTGTATTTTCTCGCTCCTCTTTTCTCACTCTCTCTCTTTTCCTCTGTATTTTTCTCTCTCCCTTTTTTTTCTCTCTCTCTCTTTCTCTGCGTTTTTCTCTCTCCTTTTCTCTCTCCCTCTCTCTGTATTTTTTCTTTCCTTTTCTCTCTCTCGTTTTTTCTCTCTCTTTTCTTTCTTTCGATTCCCCTCTCCCATTTATCTCTTCCCAATTTCCACTCGGTCTTTGCTTATCACTGATGGCGCCAATTGACAACGTTCATCTGCTCCTCAAAAGCTCCATCTCATGCTCTATTAGACACATTCACCGGAAATGCATCCATCCCCATTCCATGCATATTTGCTGTACTTTCCACTTACTCCAATTCTCCAATTTTCCCTCTCTCTACTCACTCATCCAAAGAAGTACACAAAGACTGTACAAAAAACTGGGAAAACCATATTATTACAAGACAAAAAAAAATGTTCTACAACACCATACAACATTTCTTCCTGATTTTCAGCTCTAATGCTTCACTTGACAAGAATTGACTATTGTTCAAAAAATCTAGCTGTGACCTGAGCTTGTTATTGCCACACATTCCGCTAATTAGCGTCCACATCCTATAATGAAGGGGACAATATTCCATTATAAAATACTCCCTTTATTTACATGAGGAGAATAACTAGGGGGATACGACATATGAGCCAATTGTAAGTGTGTATACATATGGAGGACATCCATGCCTATGTCATTGATGGGGAAGTGGGAAAAATTGTATTTAATCATCATAATGAGAGCAAAGTTGATCAAACTGGGGCTATGTGCTATGACTGAGGAGAGCATTGTATTTCATGAATGAAGGGACAAAAAAACACACATGTTTACATTTCGTGTGTACCATGCCATGTACAATGCACGTTCGTATTACTGTTGTACACGGAGAGAGCATATATATATATGTACATATGAAGGGAAGGAGCGATTAGCATCTGAGCATAGAAACAGTAATGTACAAGCCTTTAAATGAGAGGAGATTCCCAACGTGACACGCTCTCAAGTTTCAGCCTCCTGCAAAAAAAAAGACAAAACTGTAACTCTTTCCCAAACGGCAAAGAGAGAGTGCTGGGGAAAGAGATTTAGGAGATGAAGAAGCAGAAAATCTGGTGCCAATGTATCACGGTGGACTTATAGAACGCTGGTGATATAGAACAAAAAAGAATCTGTTCACCTTTAATCAACTTAATAAAAAAAACTTAATAAAAAAAAAGACGCACGAGCTAAGGTTTTTAAACGGTTTTGAGGGAGAGAAAAAAAATTGATAAGTGCCATGATATAGGTATTATTCTTGCTTTATGAGTTAAAACCACTTATTGTTTGGGGAGCAAGAGAACATGAGAGAGTGTGAGTCTCTGTTGGTGATAAAGTGCAGTTATTGTGCATGCAGTGTGCAAGGGGATTGGGAACTGTTATAATAAAATTCAGTGAAAAAAAAAACTTTCTTTTATTCTCTTCTTTTTTTAAACGGCCTGCATAACACATTTATTTTTCTTGGCCAGTTGCTGCGGGACTCAGATTCAGGCCACTTGCGTTGCTCTCATGGGCCACAGCACAGATGTGAGCAGAGGCTCGAGACGGAAACCAGGTCATTTCCAGATTTTTGTCCAAATCATTCTTGTCATTTCAGGCCAGCACAAGTGCATCAGCTGTACTTCTCATTTTGGTTAATTATTCCGGAAAAAATGTCTCCAAAAAAACTCAAACAAATCTCTGAAACAATTAAAAGAAATGCCTGAATAAATGAAAAAAATGTATAAAATATATTGAAAAAAAATTAAAAGAAATGTCTGAAAAGATTAAAATAAATGCCTGAAAAAATTAAAAGAAATGCCTGAAAAGATTAAAATAAATGCCTGAAAAAATTAAAAGAAATGCCTGAAAAGATTAAAATAAATGCCTGAAAAAATTAAAAGAAATGCCTGAAAAAATTAAAAGAAATGCCTGAAAAAATTAAAAGAAATGCCTGAAAAAATTAAAAGAAATGCCTAAATAAATGGAAAAAATGCTTAAAAAAGTATTGAAAGAAATGCTTAAAAAATTTTAAAAACGTTTTTGAAAAAAACTGAACACATGTCTAAAAAATGGACTAGAGTTTTTCCGTCAGAATGCATTTCAGCAGGTATTTATACTTCTATGCAGGGGGCTTACGCGCCTAGGCTGAATAAGGCCCAATGAAAAAGTAAGTCAAGTGCTTAAGTCAAACTCTACATAATAAAATACCTATTACATTTTTATAAATAAAAACACGCTTTTTGAGCTTTGTGTATGTAGAGAAAAGGGAACGATTTTTATGTATTTACATTGATTAGAATAGTAAAGCTTTTAATGGACGACCTCATGAGAATTAGTGCGGCTGTGGGCTCAGCGTGTACGTCGACCCCGAATGACTCCCTGTTTTTCCTGGCTATACCTGTCTACATATATTATTTTATTATTATATACATCATATACATATATAATGATAAAAATGAGCAGTGCTGTGGATGTTCCCTCCAACACATGCCATTGAGATGAAAGATGAATAGAAGAAGGGGAGAAAACCTGAGTGAGGTTACAAACTGCTTATATTATACAGTTTTGTTTTCTTCTTGTCTCCTTTGCCACCTCACATTGCAGCCTCTCCCTTTGTTGGGATTCTCTCTCTGTTTTTTTTTCACTGTCAACTGTGAAGGAGGCAAGTACTAGGTAGAGGCAACCTTCATTATTGTCCAAGTGATTGTGCTGTACGGTGCTATGGAGTCTCTCTCTCCATTTCCATTCATTGTCCATATAACTACTTAAAAGCTCTTCTTCATTATTGCACACATCCTTCCAAAACGGCTTGCCGCTCCGTGTAACCCGCTTGAAAAATAACTGCGCCTTTTATTTTCAATCGAGACTATTCTAATCCCGTCTTTAATAAGAGTCTTTAATAAGAGTCTGTAATAAGAGAGTAGTTCATAATAGAGGAAGAAAGACAACAAATCGCATCCCATTTTTTTTATGAGTAAGGACTTCCTCGCCAAAACGAATTACGTCACAGAGTAAGTCCTCAATCTTTTAATTTGCACAATCAATGTACGGGACAAGTGCTGGCAAAAAAAAAAGTCTCTCAGTTATTCGCAATGACTGTCAACATTGTGAGATTGTGACCGCAGCAATTTATTTTTGTCCATCAACTCCGTGGATGACGCCGCGTCTTTTTGCCCGCCACATGGCTTCATCTAACCTTGGCAATAGCTCTGAAGTGTCAATAGACAAGTAGACAGACGTATATTTTTTTTTTTTACTATTTATTGAGCCCTCTTATAATGATATTCTTTGTCCATTTTGACTGCTCCATTATTTTCCCATCTGAACCTTTTGCTTTGAAACTTGCAAGAGGTTCTGTTGTCGTCAAAATAGATTTGTTGTGTAGGTACCATTTTTTCTTGAGGGCTTTCCCACAGAGGAAAGGGTCAGTGATTTGACAGCTTTCTTGGGAATTTTACAAAAAAAGGGTATAAAAATAGAATAAACAAAAGAGAGAGCGCTGCGGGCAGGGATCTGTATCACATTGCACTTTTTTTTTAATAATTGGAATGCAGCGAAATAAATAGAGACTAGCTGAAGAACAATCTTTTGCATCTTGGTGTATATAATACTTTCTATTCTGCCAGTGATATGACGTGATGTATGCTTTTACATGGTTTTTAATGGCTGTTCATCTTCTTACAGGGGCTCAAGATACCGGCAAGAAGTGGTTTTTTCTTGTTATTTTTCTCAAGTGTCCAAGCCACCAAGGGAATTACACACACCATTGACTCCTCCAAAGTCCCTTCCACCACACAAGAGTTGATTGTACTTAATATTCAGCAATTGAGAGTTACCTTCGATTTCAACTCTTCCTCCCCTCAATCTCTCATTTTATCTCGATAAAGTGCTCCTCTCACTCCTTCATATTTTTTTATACTTCAGTATTCATCTTCATGTGAAGGAACTTACAGCCGCGGAGGAATTCTCTTGTGATAGTGTGTGCAAATGGGAAGATTATAATTCGTTGGTGTCTCCCTTTTTTTTTTAGGTTTGTGTGAGTGCAAATTAAAGGAGTACAATGAGACGTTGGGAGATGATATTATTCTGTTTAATTCATACGATAGACCTGAACCTCGGTAAAACCTGTTGTGCAACTTACGATTAGAGACTCGCCAGTTATTTTTCCACCCTCGTACACCTGCAAAAAAAAAAAAAAAATGGGAAGATAGACGGCAGAAAAAGTGTTTGGGACCAAGGGATAAAGGAGCCTTTGCCTGTGATTAAGTTAGTGCGAATGCGGAATTCCAGTGGGGCACCAAGAGACTCTGGAAAGGCACATGGAGCTCTTCCAAATAGTACCAATGTAACTTTAATGCTCCGAATTTTAGTATTAATACTTATTTAGTATTAGTACTTATTTAATTAATTAAGAAAATATTAATTATTAAATAAATTAAATCTTCCATTGTGGTTTGTGATAATTAACGTCGACATTAAAAACGTCAAAAAAATGGAGCTCCTCTCGTTGAAAATAATAGTCCTGACATTATCCGGACTGGTCCGGTTATTCTTCGGGATGATCCCGATGGTGGTCTTGCGGTGCCTGTCCAGCAAATTCCGGGACCGCCGACTCAAGGCCGTCATCAGTGTGCTCATGTTCTTCGGAGGCGGCGTCCTCCTCGCCACGTGCTTCCTCCACATGATGCCGGAGGTGCGGGAGTCCTTCAAGACGGCCCTTCCGGGGACGGACTTCCCCGTGGCGGAAGTCATCTTCGTCTGCGGCTTCTTCTTCGTCTACATGTTGGAGGACATCATCCACAACATCATTGATCGGCGGCGGAGTGACAAGCGAAGGAAAAATAAGAAGGGGAAGGCCAGCATAGACTCGGAGCATACGAGTAGCACGAGTCATTCGGAGGATGAGAAAGGGTTTGAGGCGAATCGGAATGGAGCCTACCAAAGCACGGGGGATATCGTGGGGGCCGTCAAAGTCGGAGGAAATCCTTTCCCCCCCGCCAGACGTCCCTCACATGAGACAAATGGTAATGGAGCTAATCCCGCCAGGGGTGGATCATACCCGGGAGAAATCATCCCGGTCGGGGGTGTGAATGTCCTCCCAAGATTCGCCAAGATCCACACGGGCGACTACAACGTGGCGGGACTCAATGGGAACAATAACATGAAAAATGATCCACATCAGCCGCATTTCCGAGGGAATGGCGAGAAGTTCTCCTACGTGGATCCGGATTGGTGGAGGGACACAGTGATTGCCAATTCTCAGATGAACCTCCTGTCAACCTCCTCCTTCTCCGTCGCCTCCACCGGCCATGAAATTGGGGAGAAGGACATGATTGGCAAGCATCATCCACCTCATCATCCGCATCCTCCTCCTCCCCACCCGCACCTTCATCGTCATGGCGGACACGAATCAAGTCCGGAAAGTTCCCAGTCGGCTGGCTCCAGCGATTCCTCCTCCAATTCCTCCTCCTCCGGCCATGACCATCACTGTCACAGTCATGTGCCCATTGCCGGGGCGGAGGAGGAGGAGACGTCCATTGCGGACTCCATTCGTAATCTCCTCATCGTGATTGCCATCTCCTTCCACGGGGTTTTTGAGGGCTTAGCCATTGGGATTCAGCCCACTCCCAAGGATCTCTGGTATCTCTTCCTCGCCGTGTCCCTCCATGAGTGCACCATCCTCTTTTGCATCGGGGTGGAGCTCATCTCTTCCAAGACCCGCGTCCTCCGAATGGTCACTTACATCACCGTCGTGTCCTTGGTCAGTCCTCTCGGCATTGCCATTGGCATTGTCATCAGCGAGAATTCACTCTTCCAGGATGCTGTCCTCCATGCTCTCGTCGTCGGATCCTTCCAGGCAAGTCCAATTGCATTCCTCTTCATTCCTCTTTCTCCAGTTTTTACACAGCAAATCTCTCCATGAAAACATTTCTCTATGAAAAAATCTCTCCATGAAACTCCATGAAAAAATGTCTCGATGAAAAAATCTCTCCATGAATTATATTCCAAGGCACATTTCCCCTCATTGTCACTCCCGGCTCATCCTTCTCCATGCTCCGTCTCTTTCGTTCTCCCGCAATGGAACGCGTCATTTAATTTGCTCCAGTTCTCCCAGGCTTATTGTTGTCTTGCACTGTACTTTTATGTCTTTTATTATATTTCGTCACCCAAGCAGTTTAATGCTATCAACCTTCCTTGGCGTCTACGTGACGTTCATTCTAAATTGATTTCTCGATTTTGCTCCCAGTACTGAGGCGAACATCTTAATTACGGTTAAACTGTCTTCTCACGTCGTTTAGTAATATGTGAAAAGAGGGGGCAATTTTCCCATCCCCAGCGACATTTATGTAAGGGGCTAGACAGAAATAAATCAGGGTATTTAATGGAGCAAGGACGTAAATGCAGGCACGTGCTGAAACTTAAAGCCTTATTATATATTAATATCTTGGTTTTAGGGGATAATTTTTTACTGGGGTGAGATTTAAAATTGCGGCCATTTTGTAGGCAGTTGCAGGGGATTTTCCTTGGCGTACATGATTGGTATTATTAACCATCATTATAAACTTATTATTGAAAAATAATAATTATTTTACAATAATAAGTTTGAACACAATGTGCCTATTAGGATATTCGAGATACTGAGTATCAGTGGAGATAGAGCTCTTCCGGAAGACATTAAGTAGGTACTTGACTTCCGGGTGAATCCATTACTTCAAATTGTACCAATTATTCTTAATGTGTTGATTTTTCCATTGGTTAACATGGGAAATATTTTACTAAATTAGGACTTTAGGACTTGCTATAAGACTAGTCTATATTTCGTTTAGATTTCATTGACTTTTGACGACATGACATTTTTGACCAAAATGAAATTTTTGACATGTCCCAATTGTTGTCTTTGGGGAAATTCCTCTGCTGGTTTGGCCGTAGAAGTCTGCATTATTAACTGCCTTGAAGAAAATTTTAGGACGGAATAAATGCTCCATTCATCTTCTACGTTGTGAGGTTTGGTTTAGAGATCCACGTAAGATCCTTGTGAGTACCCAGCACATATGTGCATAGGTGAATAAATGCGTCTTTAGCCCAGCTTTTGCAGCTCATAAAGTACCAAAAAGGGTTGAGTGCTTAAATACACATGTCTAAATAGGTAGCTACTTATAAATGTAGTAATTCCAAGCCTATTTTTCCTTGTTTATCCCACTTGGACATGCATGGAACTTTTTTTTTTATTTGTTAATAATTTTCCGCTCTAACTCTCCCTTACAGATTACTTTACCAAATTACTCCAATCTCTATTTTTCAGCATCTCAAGCCTACATAATTAGGGACAACTATCAGTCCATTCTTTTCCGTACCAAATGCCCTGGCTAACATTTATGAAAATGGCAGAGAGTCAGAAATTGTAAGATGTCATTTTTACTAGCCCAACGACGCCTCTCTTACGCCTCAACTCGCTTAATGGGAAAAAGCACATTTTCCCTTCGAAATACCATACAAGCTCATTAAAAGGACACATTATTATTTTTTGTTTTGGTTCGCATTGTTTTCATATTTATACGCAATATTTCCCTTAGTTTCTGCACAAAAGTTGGAGTGTCGTCAATCGTCAATAAAGAAATTTATAATCAGGGTCACGTTATATTTCACTTAAAACGGAGAAAAACAATGGAGATTTAATGGGAATATGGGAAGATTTTCATTAGGAATCGCCAATGGCTTTATGCCAAGTGTTAGGGCCGCTATGGGAGTTGATTGCGAATTAAAAAAAACCAACTCGTTTAGTAGATTAGCCATAATTTTAACAATTAGCCCCAGCTTATGCTTAATAGAGGATGTGGCAGGTTTTGTTCGCCACGCTTTCTTCCTATAAAGCCCCATGCTGTGCCCATAATAGATGTGCCATGTCCAACGGTGGAGATTGGAGATTTTATTAGAGTGAAAAAGACTGCCCATTTCATGGGTGATAAGTGATAAATACATTTATATTGCATGCATTGTAATGATCGAATTTATGTTGCATCCAAATACTTGCACTTCCTACTTAAATCCACAAGGAAAAATTGACGAGAGAGATATTGACGTGCTTACCAAATGATGGCTGAGACAGACGTATTTTTATCTTGCCTCTCAGAGTCAACTAATTATTAGTCCGATATTTTTGCTTTGCAAATTGGTGCGCTTTCAAGGTCAAGAGCAATTTCGACATCCATGTTTTTCTTTCTCTCTCTTAACACTCCTGTATTTGTATAAATCCAAATATTAGTATATGTAAGTATATTGACATTGTCCATTGCTAATACTCCCGTGCTAATTACAATGCTCCATGTAGTGAGCATAATGAACAATTGAATATATTTTCAATGTTTTTTTTTACTACGACTTCTCCATTGTTAATCCTTTTGTCATTGAATATTCATTGACTTTGGGGAAAAGGAACTCCTTGACGCTGACGTACTTCCCTCTCAAAAAGTGGAACGTGGGGCTCTTTGTCAATAGTAAAAAAAAAAAGTAAAAACTGTTGACGTTTTACTCAACTTCCACATTGTCATTTTTACGTGATTTTAAATGCGACAACCCTTTTTTTTGCTCATGCTTTACCTTAAAAATCTTATGGCTCCCCGAGAGGGATGTAGAGGGTTGTGAAAGTATTTGTTTAGTGATTTAAAAGCAGGATAAAAGTGTCGTAAACGTCAGAAATTTTATGGGGAACGTGATTTGTTGTAATTTTGAAGCGCAGTTTGCCATTAGGTATACATATGCATGCTAAAGGCACGAAACGGATGAAAATTGTGAATATTTATTTACGTCCATTTTCCCCATGTTTTCCTTTGTAATTAAGTAAAAGGAGAGAAAATGATTGGGCAATTCTGGATGAATGATCATAATTAATAGTCATGGAATCGTGATTCTCGTCTTTCAGGGATTGGCTGCTGGAACACTCTTGTACGTCTGCTTCTTTGAGATCTTCGCATCCGAAGGGCGGAATCTGAAGATGAAAAGCGTCCACATTCTCATCGCCATGATCGGCTTTGCACTCATGGCGTCGCTGGAATTGATGGGTAAGTTTTTTTTTTCTCTGAAAAATTTTTTTGGCTGAAAACCCTTTTTTTTATTTTGTTTATCAATTTCCCTGAAATTATACCTAAAAGGGCTGAAAGCCATTACTCTTACTGGAAAGCGTGATTAACTTCCCAAAAAAAATGGCAGCTTCTCACGGATGTTATTTCTTAACCTTCCACAATAATTAACCTCTGAAAAAGGGAAATCATTAGTTTTGGTTCTAATCATGACATGAAACCAGCCAACAAAATGACAGCTGCCAAAAAAAGAGGAAAGTTATTAAGAAGCTGAATTGAAGGGGATAAAATGCAAAAAAATGGAGATTATGTAAAGTCTGCCATTGTCTGCAAAAAGAGAGGAAAGGATAAATTAGATATGGCTTGAGTGATTTATTCGTCCGGTGATTTACCATAATTCGTTGTGAAACATAATTTGTAGTGAAAACTAGCAAAGATTACCAAATGACCAAATATGACATATAAATCAGGCATCCTCTCACATTTTATTCCATTGTTGAATTATCCATAAAATGTTCTTTCCTTTGTCTCTTTCTGTGATTCTTTTATCCATAAATTGCTCATATTGCGCCCCAGGGGATCTTTCGAACAGTTTTTCTCCATTATTTTGGAAATGTTTCTCCAGTCATTTGGACATTATTTTAGCAGAAAACTATGAAAACAATACTCAAAGATAATAAGTTTCAGTTGCCAAAATAATTTAAATGGAATATAAAAAACAAAAAAAGGGATATAAATTCCCCATTAAGTTACAACGTGGTTGTGTTTTCTCCTGAGATTTATACCTATTTTAATGGTTTTATCCCAATATTAGCATAATGCAAGGTGTGTGGTCACGCGTTCCATAAGCCACCTGGATTCTCAATGAATTTTCAGGAGTCAAAAAAGTGTTGAGAAAATGTGTTTAAAAAAAATGTGTTGAAACACTGGGATTTTTAATATGTATTTTTGCAGGTGGTCACAAGCACGGGCCAAATGGACACGGCGCCTCCAGTCATGCCTTGAATGGGAGCTCTATTGGGGATGGACACGATCACGACCACGATGATGGGGACGACCATCAGAGTGATCATCATCACGACGATCATCACGATCACAGTCATTAGCCAGTTTCCATTCACCCCAAAAAGGAGCAAGAGCCCTTGTCTATGCCTTTCTCACCCCTCAATTAACATTCTCCCCCAAATGTATACCCCAAAAAATCCATCCAAGGACGTTTATTTTCAAAACGTACTTTTACAAATGGCATTTTTACGCAATCTCCCCTCACATATCTAAATGTATTATAGAACCTCGCAGAAGCTACACTGCTACACCGTTTCCATTCACACATTCCTATATACCACACGTATATGTACAAAGGTAGCAGCTATATTTGTCCCTTTTACACAAATGTTCACTTAATGTTATTATTCTTTCTTTTTTTTTGAAAGAAAAAATATGTTTTACCATAGATGTAAGTTTTTTTTTTGTTATTGCTTGAAACCACAAAGGAGTTCACAGCCCTGTCATTGGCTGTATATAATACATTGTTTTTAAATGGCTTCCTTTCTTTTAAATTCTCCATTTTTTTGGGACACACATAAAAACGCAACATTTTTGGTCATTTGTATAGTCACTTCCAATTACACTTTGACAGTGTATAGGCGAGAGTGCCCATTTTTGCTAAGTTTTAGCTATCAAACATATGAATGAGATGCATTTTTTCGTCCTCAAAGTAGGCGAAATTGTATTAGGAAAGAGGAGATTTACTGAAATTGGTGAGACAATCATTTAATCCTGTCTTAAATGACATTCCAAATTTCCAATGGGCTGCCGTCTGTGACGTGCGTGCCCGGCACGGAAGGAGAGCTGAGATTCAAAAATAAAGACGAAAATTAATTTTAAAAAAAGGCAGCGAAAAAGGGAATCTTGAGAGAAGAAAAAAATGGAGATATTACAGAAAAAAGGTGAGGAATAAAAAAAAACAGGAATAAAAAACAGAGGAATATAGAAAAAATGAGTAAAAAATTGTCGTTCTTTGAGAGGCAGAAGAAAGTGAAAGAAATGGCAGTAAAAATGTCAAACCTCATTTTCCTCGTGAGTCGTCACGACTAATGATTTCACAGCAAAGACAAATCATATGGAAATAGCCAAATATGCTCTTTCCGTGGCTTTTGGTCGTCTGTCCGCTTCCATTGATTTTGAAACCCCAAAAAATAGGAGAGAATTCCTTTGTAAAGGCGACAAAGGACAAAAAAGGCCTGATGCAAACTCTTTTTCTCATTCTTGAAGAGCCCGTCAAATATGAGATTGCTCAAGAGCTCCTATATTACGTAAAGCAAGTTGCCTTGTATATTATGTTATATCTTATGGATATAAATAAGGCCTCGTGCCGTCCCCTTTCATTTCCACCCCAATAAATAAAACAGAGACGAGATGAGGCGAAAAAGGGAAGGAAAGAAAAAGCTTGAACTAAAGAGAAAAAGTTCTGTAAGAGAATATTTCCTTTCAATCCTCCCTTTGCAATTCAAGCCTCAGTTACCCTCAAAAGATGTAAACAAGAGAGTGTATTGCATGATTGCATTCATTATTTATATTGATGTGGTAAGCCCTCAAAAATGAGGGGAACTACCAGGGAAGTGACTGACGCAAAAAATCGTGGTTCTTTCATTGGTCGTCTCTCAGATTGTTTGTCTTCCTATTTACTTCAGAGTTTGTAGGCCTATTGATTTTTATGGAGACAAAAAAAAGTCGTTTCCCTACAATTAAAGAGCCTTCCGACAAAAGAAAGTGTGAGAATAAACAAGAAACAAATTAACCACACAAAGAGCTGTTGAGTCATCAGGTTTTTTTTTTAAATAGACCAAGGTGCAACAAACGGTAATTTTTGCATTTCATTGAAAGGAGTCCAATTTTCTACTGTTTATATATTTTTTTGTACACGGAAAGCTTCGTGGGTCTTTCCTTTATTTATTTGGCCAGAGGAACTCAGAATCTTCGGATTAATGCTTTTTCCATGGAGGACGCGGGGATATTTTCATAGGAATTTTTAAGCTAAGGACACGTGAAATGTGAGCAATCATTAATGTGGGAATCATTACAAGAAAGAAAGGGTACGTGAAAAATACTACGAAGTGATTAGTTCAGGCGTAAGAATTAATTAACAAAGACACGGCAATTTCGCACCCTCCGGGGACGAGGCAAAGCGCATAAAAATGATAGAAAAATATGATAATCTTGTGTACCTGTTCTTTTGCTAGGAGTCAAAAGTCCGTATAAACGATACATGGGACATATATTTATACATATTATATACATATATTTTGAAGAAGATTCTGCTGTAAAGAATTTATTAAGTAATAAAAGAGAAATGTGATAGTCAACCCTTGATTAAACTTTTTGTTAGGTATTAAAATATATATTATTAGTATATGCATATATATGTATAACGTATGTATATTACATACTACACATATTGTAAATAAATAAAATAAAATCTAATTTTATTGCGATATTGTAAAAAAAAAAAAACCTGGAAAAAATATTTTATTACGCTCTACCCTCTGTACATGACATGCTGGCAGACTGTCTAATGAATAATAAATCAAGCAATAATTTTTTTTACAATGTCACACGGCCAAGTCACACCCTTTGACTCTTTATTGCCTCTAAGCGATAGTGACAATGCTAATAAAAAAAATAATCAAAAAGGTGAGAGATTCTCGCTAAGATGCTTTTTCATTTTTGTCACATTCGTGCTAATTTTTAATGACTTATGTACATTTTAGTGAAGTTTTCCTTTCTGGCTTCATTTTTGTCGAGTATTTATTTGTTGATTAACTTATTCTTTTAACGATTCAGATTTCTTCCGCGTGACTGAGCTTCTCCAGGAAAGATTGAGTCGTTGGAACCAAAATATGAAAATAGAATCAAGGCGTTCCTGGAATGCCTGCAAATGATAATCCTGGAATAAAGTCCATAAATACGATATTTCCCTTGCATTCCCATGAAAAACTATTTGCAAAATGTATCAATAGCATAAAGTGATTATGAAACTGAAGCAGAATATATTTATAGAAAAATGAAAACAAATTATTTAAACTAATAATATTCAATGGAATACATACAAACACGAAGAGAACCTTCATGCGATTAAAATCATCCAAAAGTCGGAATACAAAATAGGAGTTCCAGCCACGGAAAAATCAGTAAAAAAAAAACAAATTGTCCTTTTCCCCTAACGTGGCAGGTGTATAATTTTTGTGAATTATACTCCACATTTTAAAAGGCTCTTCGTGAGAATCCACATGGAAATCCCAGTCATAATTGAGCATTTTATTTTTCACATGTACAAATTACAATTTCCAAAGACTTGAACCCGGAGCTAACGTTATGGGCTCACCTTCACCAGCCATTACATGTGCTTAAGTGAAGCACATTAAACTAGCAATTCTAAAGAATCCGTCGTGTTATTATTATTATTTTTTTCGTGAATAATAGAAAAAGGATGTTGTGGAAGGCACTTATTGTAATGCGATTAGCATGTATACATATGCAATGTACATACACAATCTCACGTCACAATTAATTACCAGGCGCACAAATCTTCCCTCGCGAAAGGGGAGGACATGTAGCTCTCAAAATTAATAAAGTATGAGCCTTTACTTAAAAGTGTATACATACACCACAAGATAATCACAGCCAAAGTGAGCGTCTCTGTCGGAATTATCTCTATTTTTCTCGTGAATCTGAAAGTATAGATATAAAATACTGTACAAAAAGCACTGTACAAAAAGCACTTGGATTCCCACAATAAAATGGGATGAAAAGAAGAGGAGATATTATAGAATAGGAAAAAGCCTAACCTTTTGAAGGTGCTCATCGTTGCAATTGTTGAGTAACCCTTTTTTTGGGGGCTAACAATAAGTTATATAGCACAAATCACGCGACAACCCAATTCACTTGCAAATGAATGGACGGTTGTCCATGTAACAATTTCCCTCTCTTGCTTTATAAAACCTTTAATGTTTATGTGAAAGAACCTATTATAGCTTGGGCCATTTAAAATCCTATTAATATTCAGTATAAAATTATTTATGGTCATATCTCACGCTTTTTTTAAGCCATCTTTTTTTATCTCACACAAACCGCTGAGCACATTTTGTTTTACGAAATATCCCACACACTCGTCTTTTTTAGAGGCTGGACGTCATCCTCTTGAGAACATCCTTTCTCTCAGTGCTTTTTTGAGTAAGCTTCGCCGAGCACTTATGATTTCCTCAAGATTGCGAGGATGATAAAAAAGTGATTTTTTCAAAACAACCCTGCCGCCAGCTATTTGGGTCTCTTGGCATCCTCTCGCTAATTCGCAATTTGAAGGAACTACCGCATATCTGCACCTGTTGACGTTTCTGCGGTAGCAATTGATAATAATCATGTTCGTCCCCTCAAAAAACAGCTTATTGGGGCAAGTTACAATGGTCGAGAACAGGTCTTACGAATTAAAAAAATGCTACAAGGGAAATCACCTGATACAGAGACAGTCTCTTACATTTTTTTCTTAATCATGATTTATGTACGTAATAAAAATAAAAGTAAATTTAATGGGAAAATTAATTCCTTCTTTTGTGTCACACGTTTGTGGAGGAGTTTTCCCATCAATGGATTGCCCATAAAATATTCCAGTGATCCCGTCCATATCATGGACAATGAGAGGTCGACGGTCTTCATTTTAATGCCTCGGACTACCTCGGAGCCATTAATAATTAATGATTTGTCCTTTGAAAAATCCACTTGATGAATATTATTCAAACTAAAACACAAGACTGCTTCGGACACGCTATTTTATGCCTTGTCCATGGCCATGAAATTGACTGAATGAGCAATAAATTAGTGTTCGGACAATGTTGTCACCTCTGGAAAAATTTTGTGATGCCATCAGCAGGTGTTCTTTTGACATTTCCGAGAGTTTCATTAGCGCAGATACGTGTCATTCCAGCCTGTTTGAGACGTCTGGAAAAATACACACTAACATTAACATTAAAATTCCCTTGCATTAAACTAACATTAAAAAATTACTTTTACAACCCTTCTTATTCTCCACCTTGAAGGTAACACATGTGCATTTATGAGACAATGAATTCTCCCAAAGGAAACAAAATTTTTTTCTAATGACATTAACTCAGCAATATTATTGGATTTGAAAGGCAGGAAGTGACAGGGAAGATTTGATAGAGGAAGCGTATTTAAGGAAGGTAATGGAGAGGATCGCAAATGGAGGAAGGCGTTGAATGGTAGAAAGGAGCATTTGACAACTATGGTTTGTGGTTCTTTATTATAATTTGCTAAATTATGTCAGTGTAATTGCCCAGCTTCCTCTTTCCATTGTTTTCTATGGGTTTTGTATGTACATATTTACGTTTCTCCTACATCAAATCAATGCGAGGGATTTTACGGGCAGACACGGAGACAGCCATAAAATGCCTTGTAGTGGAATAAACGTGAAAAACCAGATGTGGTTTGGAGGCATAAAATAAAATAGATATATTTTTGGTCAAACTACTCCTTTTATTACGGACTCTATAGGAATGTATAGGAATAGTGTTATAAAGGAATGTATAGGGATAGTGTTGGTGGTGCGAGGACAAGATTTGGAGTGAGGCACGACAGGATTTCCGCGCTGCTACTTCTCTCTCGCCCCAACAACAGTCGAGTAAATAATCCGAGCCAAACACCATGTACGCGAGATGCTCATTATTAATGATTTAATTATTGTCGCGTGTATTTCCACGCTGGAATTACTTTATTTGCATAAATCTGACCTTTCCCGTCATAAACAAAGTGGAGATTTTCGCACTCTGCCCTTTTCGGTATTAGCATATGGATAAGACCCAAAGGGTAAAAGGGGAGAGAGTATAAATCTCACTTTCATTTTTTTTTCTAATGTGGAATACGACGCGTCCTTCAGGGTAACATGATTGCGTGTCCGATGTGGTGGTTTTACCAGTGTAAAATTTTTTTTCTGCAAATTTTTAATTGTTGGAACTTTCTGGGGGTGTGCAATGCTGAGTTTTCCTTGTTATCTGGGAGGAAATTAGTTCTGGGGATAAAGGCCGCTGAAGGATTGTCTGGACACAGAGAGCCTGCTCACTATAATTGGCTAGGAGTACCAACATAAAGTCGTAAATAACGTGTGTAGAATTTACCTTGGTCTTCATTTTTCCCTCTTTGAAACTCGCTGAAAGGAGAAAGGCGTATAAAAAAACAAAAACCCAGCGTATGTAAACAAAAAATTGACGTTGAACAGGCAGAAAACGAATAAAAATACAAATGAGTGATGAGAAGGACGAGAAAAAGGGGAGGAAAAAGGGCAAGAGAAAGGGACACAGAGGTGAAAGTCAAAAAGGGAGAGCAAAAGAAAGCAGGAGAGAGGAGGAAAAAAGAAAAGGTAAAAATAAATACAAGGAAAACAGGTGACAAGAAAAAACAAAATGAAAATAAAACAAAAAATAAAAAAAACTGAAAAGGAAACACAGACAGAAAATAAAAAAAGGACAAGGAAAACACAGAGAGAAAATAAAAAATTGAAAAGGAAAACAGAGAGAAAATAAAAAAATTGAAAAGGATAAAAATAGAGAAAATAAAAAATTGAAAAGGATAAAAATGGAGAAAATAAAAAATTGAAAAGGATAAAAATAGAGAAAATAAAAAATTGAAAAGGATAAAAAGAGAGAAAATAAAAAATTGAGCACGATAAAAAAGATAGAAAATAAAAAATTGAACACGATAAAAAAGATAGAAAATAAAAAAGCAACAAGGATAAAAAACAGAGAAAATAGAAAAAAGACAAGGAAAAAAGAAGAAATAAAAAGGAGACAAGGAAAAGGAAGAAATAAAAAGGAGACAAAGAAAAATGAAAAGAAAAAAGAGCAAAGGAAAAATGAAAAGGAAAAAGAGACAAGGTAAAGTGAAAAGAAAAACGAGACAAGGAAAAGTGAAAAGAAAAACGAGACAAGGAAAAATGAATTAGAGAAAGGAAGAAGCAATGAGAGAAATACTGGCCAGATGTGAAGCGTAAAATAGAGATAAATGAGAGAAATACTGGCCAGATGTGAAGCGTAAAATAGAGATAAATGAGAGAAAGGTTGGTAAAGAAAAACGAGAGAAATAAAAGGAGAATGTGGGAGAAGGAAATAGATAAGAAAGGAAGAAAGTCGCAAATAGGGAGACGTGCAGAGAAAAAAGAAAACAAATACGAAAATAGTGAGGCAGAAATTAATGATAAGGAAATACAGAGAACGGAGAAGTATAAAATAAACTGAAAAAAGCCGAAGGGCACAAACCTGGATAC
The DNA here is from genome assembly GCA_034698585.1 of Disparrhopalites patrizii. NCBI lineage: Eukaryota > Metazoa > Arthropoda > Collembola > Symphypleona > Sminthuridae > Disparrhopalites > Disparrhopalites patrizii. The sequence continues at coordinate 6,556 of JAQGBT010002446.1, read as the reverse complement.
AAAAAGAAAACAAGAGAGCGAGATAAAAAATTAAGGAGAAAAAACATTAGGAAGATAGCACGAAGAAAGATAAAAAAATACAGAAAATAATTTGATAAAGGAAGAGGAAGATGAGCCATGAGAAGTAAATAGAAAAACCAACGAGGGAACAAGTACGGGCTAATAAGCACAGGCCCACCACACAATTCGCATAAGCTCCGAGGCATACGACAGAAAGAGTTGGGCAAAAGTACCTTTTGAAAGCCGTTAAAGGATGAAATGAAAAGGAGGTCATGGTGGATACAAACAAGAGAGGGTTACTGGGAAAAAAATATTGCGTCAGGATGACATAAAAGTGATTATTCACTTTGGAAAAAACGCCTGGAGGAATACGCTAGACCGTGTACGGACAATAATGACAAAATAAAAACTTGCTGTTGCAGAAAGTCTTCTCCGAAATCACAAGTGAATGGAGTCCCATTGTAAAAAATTTAGGACTTTTTTGAATCACAAAAAAACCAACTTTTCCATTATTGACTGTAATGTGTAAGTGTATATATGCATATGTGTATGCTTCATTACGCAGGACGCATGATCTTTTACGTAATTGTTGTTCCATTAAAAAACTTAAAAAATCCCTAAAAGAAGAAATCCGAAGAAAAATTGTCCAGTCATTGGGGAAAACAATGTTATTCATTCATATTTTTATTAAACTTTTATTACTTTCCATGGAGAGGAACGAATGTTTTTCACAAGAAGTTAAAAGGACTTAAAAATCTACTACAACATGTGATACAATTCCTTTCCCAACACCTACATACATATAATGTAACATTCACATTTATAGAAAAAACTGTTCAAAAGCATGGTTTCCTTAAGATTTCGCGGCCAATCGCGAGAGCACATTTCCCATTTATTTTACCATTCCAATCATGGCCAAACGGAAGTGGAAAAAAAATATTTGCGGAAATACACAAAACGAAAAAAATCAATCATCTCTATTAGTATGGCATTAGCCATAATTGACTGGCTCTTTCCTTCCTTCTGATATCCACAAAACCAATGATTTCCCTTTTCTATACATTTGTTCTCCCAATGATAAAGCTATTCTGAATGAAACAAAACGTACAAGAAAGATTGGCAACCAAATCATGTAGATTTTGCTTATTTTTTTTGTCAGATTCAGTGAAAATCCATTTTCTTCATTCAAAAGGTGAATATTTTTTTCTGTTGATGAATATCACAATTCTTACCTTATTTTCCCTTCTAATAATAGTAAATCTGTGATTTCTACTCTAACAAATAAAGTTCTTACACATAGACATATAGTACATAACTTTAATCGTAACAATATTTTTTTTTCGTAGTAATCCGGGTTGGAATAATAACCACTTCTCCATTTTTAGCAAATGAATACTGGTAGTATGTATATGTATAGTAAATATAGGAGAGAGCATAATGGGTTTTTCCAGAGAATTTGTCCTTTTTTCTCCAATTTCCGTCACTTTTCACATTAAAACACCAACTTTTTCCTCTTTGAATTATTGCCTAGTTTTTAAATGTGGACACATGCCCTTTTGATTCAAATAAGGAGATTGCACCAGTTCGTTGACATGTCACAAGGTCACACTGGAATGGGGCTGGGGCGACCTTTCAAATGCTTCTCTTCTTTCGGGGTCACATATATAAACTCATTTTTAACCTATTACATACATACATAAATCTTATATAAAATACATTGCCTGCTCCTAAACCCAAAAAATGTATATAGACTTTTTTTTTTAATTTTAAGAAATCTCTCAGTTCCGCCTTTCTTGTTGCTTAAAATCTAACTTAAGCCTCCAGTTTAGTTCCCAGCTTTGTCCATGCATGTGCAGGGTGACTCAAAATGTTTTTGTATGCTGAAGCCTCAACTAGAAATAACAGAAGAAATTTCAAGATCTTAGCTTGTGCCAACTAAGATCTTTAGTTTTGCAGACTTATCGCCAAAATTTGAATTCATGAAATTTACTGAGTTATGTACAAAAAATTACATAAAAAATATTAAGATCAGAAAATACCTCAGAAATCAAACATTTTTATGATTAAAAATTCTTGGAAACAATATTTTCCTTAAATTTTGCTTTAATGGCTGAATAAGCAAAAACAGCATTAAATGTGAGAAGACAATATTTAAGAAAAAACGGAAAGTATCTCTTTTTAGTCCTAAAACATTGGCACAAATTAAGCTTCTTATTAATTTCTCCTAATTTTCTGGTGCAAGCAGCAGCATTACGAGAAAAACGTGTCTTGCCACCCTGTACAAAGGTATCTGGAACATACTGGAACGTTTACAATATATAATTTTTAATAACGATTAAATATGTCCCATTTCGTACACATTTCTGCCCTTAATAACCACAATCATCTTACAGTATCTTTTAATCGTATGTACAGGGTGGTGCAGTAAGTTTTGGAAATCAAGTAAACCCAAAGTGGGATGTATAATTTTAATGAAAAATCGGCCTTTATAAACACACAAATAAAAAGGCTGTTTATCCTCTCTATTTACCAACTTCGGATTAAGCAAATCCCCAATTTTACAATTTAAATGAATGTACATTTCCAGCAAATGTTGATGGCCTTTATGTTAATGGATAAATCTGCGGAATTTCTAGAAGGCAAATTTATTTTCGATTATGAAACATTTGCTCAAAATGTGACCACTTGCATCGTATTTTAAAATTGTGGACCAGCCAAACCTCAGCATGTACGGAGAAATGAGAGGGACGAACTCACCTGTTAATTGGACGAGAGAATAATGACTTTGATTTCACTTGTAAATTTAAAAACCTCATTAAATCATTCAATTTAAAAAAATCAATATTTCTGCGAATAAAAAGCTGCTTGTGTGTAACATAACACATGTAATGTCCTTTCCCTCAAGGGCTTCCCCATGTAAATATGTACTTAATATACTTTATAATGTACAATTGTTAAAAACATACACATCATTTACTTTTGTATCCAGTCATGTATACCTTTCACTTTTTTTTATTTTGTATTTTTTTTACTAAAACGCCAGTCGCCAGTGTCTTTGTGGTGGGGATTTAAAAATAAATAGTTGCACACAATTCTTTAGCTGTAAATAGTCCTTCAACATACGCCAGCTTTGTCTATGTTGAACTGGAATTTTAACAAAAATCTGGCTTCACTTCAGCTCCTTTTTTTTTAAGATTAATAGTGCTTGCAATCTAGAAGATATTGGCAGCTTTAACCATTTTGACAAGGCCGTGAAATGACCCAGATGTCTGTAAATCTCCAGTGCAACAAAGGAAAGATGGAACAGACAAAAAAAAGGACTTATCCATTATTTCCAACAATTGTTTCGAACCCATATAAAAGGTATTTTATGAAAACTTTTTCCATTATTGACAATATTATTTTTTAGCCTTTCAAAGAATAGATCTTAAGGGCGGTTCTGACCGTGTACATACTCAGAAATACATTTCCACTCGATATACTCTATATCTTGCCATACTTATATATATGTAACTATATAGTATATACTTACGTTAAATCTGTGGAATGGTTTTTGATTTTGTATATTCTTCCGAAATAAAAATCTGCGTGAGTTCAATCAACTTCAGTCACATAACGCTTATTTCCGTTTCAACTGCGGATTTATGTGAGAAAAGGGAATTGTATAGAAGCTGCCGTATATAAACACACCTATGCGAATAGGTATAGTGTAATCATGTGTTTTTCTTTAAAGTAATACATTTTCATATCGTACAAAATCTTTTTTTTTTTTTTTAGTTTTTTTTGGCGTCTTGGTCGAGTATAAACGAGTGACATTGAGAGAATACTTGAGTAGGTCGTCATAATTGTTATGTATTGTTATGTATACATACATATATACACGTTCCTTTGTCCCGCTATACGACGTAATGAATAATTTAATATCTACAAGGGATGTGTACACGTTTTTGTTTGAAGACAGGGGAAAAGAGCACAAAAGAACTTTCTCCTGAGGGTTCGTTTTTACCTCTGGTTTGTCCTGGAGGCTTGTGGGGAGCAGCAGGGAATCCCTTCCAAGTAGGTCCTCATGAGGACTGACGACAGAACGTTCATTAGAATGGAAAAGACTAGTAACTGTTGATTTAAAATTCGACTAGCTGAGCCCGTTTGCATCGCCGCTGGTCTCTCACCTGTCCACAAATTACACATAATTGCCAAAGCAGATCCAAACAAACGTAAATAAATACATCCTTGCTCTATTAATACTTCTTTACTCCTATTAATAGCGTCATAGCCTCATTACATCGGCATACATAGTTAGGTAATTTCCGAAATCAGAAATAACGAAATCAGAAATGTCCGACTTCCAAAGTTGCTTGGCTTTCCTTGCATAATTAATTGCTGCCATAAGCTCGTCTTTTTTTCAGCATTTCTATTTTTGTAAAATATTTTCCTTTCTATTGTTTTGCGGTTTCTTTCTGATATTCTCGGACAGATTTTTATTCTCAAGGTATGACATCGGAATCGGTATTCGAATTCAAATCGGAATTACATTAATATTTTTCAGTAGTTTATTCGGAATTATATTCATATTTTTCAGTACTTTAATCGGAATTACTAGTATCCATACTTTTGTCACAAAAATATTTTAATTGGAATTTATAATTACAAATACATTTGAAATTTAAATTCGTATTCAGAAGTTGACATTTGGATTCCGATACTTCATTGGTATTCGAAAAATCCTTCATTATGTTGCTAATTCCCACCTTCGGGCAAGTTTGTTTTTTGAAAAATCAAGGTATTGTAACGACATTTTTTCGTTTGGCAGTAATATACCAAAAAAAGTAACTATTTCGTCCGTAAAAGCATCAATTTTTGCAAAATCGGAGTTGTGGAGTCAATTTATAATTATGTGTATTGATTTTGCGTTTGTTTTAAGCTACAAATTATGCCCGATTGCATTACAAATAAATTTTGAAAAGAATTCGAAAAGTATTTGAATACGTATTCATATGTCTGAATGTTTGAATAAAATTGGATTGGAATTAGAAATTATATTTTAGATATTCGAAATTTAAATTTGTATTCATAATTAGGAGAAACACGTATTTTAATTCGAATTTCATATTTTTTCAGATGTCATTCCTTGTTTTTCTGAATTTTCCGAAAGATATGGTGAAACATGGGAACCAAGAAATGTTCGCGAGCTGTTTAAAATTGCAAAAACGGGCAAACTTTTGAACCTATTTAATAAATCTAATAAAAACTACCTTTTTCCTATTGATTAACACTGCAATGAGCAGCAAAATCTCCCAAAATAAACAAATTCTAGATGGAATCTTGGGATTCGTCGATGCGCTAAGTAGCTGCGGAATCCGAACCTGTAGCTTTGACACCTGGATAATTATTAATTATAATGAAAGTAGGACTTACCGTTTAAAATATGAACTCGAACACTAGCTACATCAGCATTGCTGTGTGAAAAACAAAAATAAGAACATGGATAAGGAAGTCGTTTAATGCCATCCAAAATTTCCTGCGCACATGAGCAAGGAATGGTTGATGCAGATACAGGTGTATAATTGCTATAAGAATAGGAATAGAGATGGCTTGTAAAGGACTTGCTTTGATAGAGCGTACCTCGGTGAACAGGAGTATTTCCCCGTGTCTGAAGGTCTTGCGTCTTGGATGAGGAGGTAGGAAGTGGTGATCTCGCCTTTCTCCGTTATCACACTCACCCCGCCACGATCTGAATTGTAATTTATTACCTAGGATTTTTGACACACATAATTTAGCTTCATTAGTTCACCTCATCCTTCTCCGCTTTCCTACAACAGCAATCTGTCAGAGAGGGCAACGGAGGGAAAGAGAGAATAGAGAGGAGAGGATAGAGAGCTCAAAAAGATGTTGCTGTCAGAAAAGCTTCCAACATCTCTCTCTCTCTCAAATCTCTCTCTTTCTCTCTTCCTCCAAGACTGGTGTGTATTTAATGCCCACACGTACACCGAGAGTCTCAAATGAATGCTCCCAACACATGTCTTTGCACGGTCTTCGCTCGACTCAGAAGAGACCACAGATCAGGGCTGCATTGAGGGGATTTCTAAACCACACATTTCTGGCCGCTCTCTGCCCCCAAAAAGATGCTTTTTTTGTAGGAAAGCTTTATTAATGATTTTTTGTATCTGTCAAATCCCCCAAATGACCTGACTTACCTCATCAAAATGATACCAAAAGATGTAGGAGGGTGGCTCGGGACTGTACTTGATGATGCAAGTCAGGTTGATCATGCTCCCTTTGTCCACATGGAGATCCGGACCGCCCAAAATGGAAGCAGTAGGCACTGTAGGGAACATTTCAAACACATTTAGGATTTTTTCTGATATTTTTCTAATTTTTTTCCAGGATTTTTTTCTAATATTTTTCCAGGATTTTCTCTAATATTTCTCCATGATTTTTTCTAATATTTTTCCAGGATTTTTTCTAATATTTCTCCATGATTTTTTCTAATATTTTTCCAGGATTTTCTCTAATATTTCTCCATGATTTTTTCTAATATTTTTCCAGGATTTTTTCT